>RPOG01001604.1:0-59821 GCA_008086565.1 Thalassoma bifasciatum
GACGGTTGCACCACCTGACATTTTGGGGGTTTGAGGAACCAAAACACAAAAAAACATGTTATATTTTAATAGTTTAAAGATGTGTTCAAATAACACAGGTTTCATAGAATAAAGAAATACATGTGATGAAATACTCAATTCATGATGGAAGGAAATATTGCACTCGGACACAAAAAAGAGACGTCACGTCATTGACCCTGTAACAAATAAGACCCAATACTATATTTTAACAGGATTCTTACACACCCTTATAAAGTCTTAATTTCATTTAAGAGTTATATTCTAGTCTTAAATAAATTACTCAAAGGCTTTAAATGTGTCGGGGCAGGATTTGTTAATGTTTGATTGATTATAATTTATTTATTCAGGTCTTTTCAAGAAGGAGATTAAGAGTTAAAACTGTTTTGCAAGCTGCTGATATAATTTTATCTACATTCTAGCTAAGCAGTCTATGACTATGGGTCACTGTTTGCACTTTTAAATACTTATATGACTCAGTGAGCAACTTTATGTTCAATAAACAGTCAAAAAGTGAACTTGAATGAGTCTCATTAAGTGACACACGCTGTGATTTGGTTGTAATGCAGCAGGATTCCCAAACCATCGACCATATTTATGTGTTTTTGGTCTCAAATTTCATTTAAAGTGACGTTAAAAAGGTCTTAGAAAGTCTTAAATTTGACTTGCCAAAACCTACAGGTACCCTGTTTAAGCTCCATGTTAGTGGTATTGAATTATAATGATTTTAGTCTTCATTTCCAAAGCACGTTATGATGATGTGAGTTGCTTTTATTGGAGATAAAGACAGAAAATCAAGCCGTGAAGTGTATTTTTTATTCAAAAAGTCACATTACTAATTTAAAAAAGGTGGACACAAGATTTTTATCAACTCAAATATCCATTCTTTTCTTTTACTGAGGATTATTTTTGCTGCATTTAAACTTTCCAGGTTAGATTTGGACTCAAAAGCATACAGCTGTATTTCATGAGTTCATTTACTAAGAGGGCAACAGTGGGGGAAGCTTCCGGAGTGCTTTGATATTGTTGGTGCTGAAGGTTATTTGAGGGCAGTATTCTGGGATGTGTTTTTCAGCTTTCAATAATGTAAAAAGCTCCAACAATTCTATCAGAGAGACCATGTATAGCTTGTAAATATGATAGTTGTTGTCAGTGTTGTGTTGGCTTTAACGTTGGTTGTTCTTCTTCCAGGATGTGACCACTTTGACGCCTCTCTCTCAAGAGATCATCAGCAGACAGGCCACCATAAATATTGGTAAGAGAATCAAGTACAAATCAGATCTGTAATCTTTGGTTTCACGTAGAAAATGAGGACAAATTTGATGACTTCTTCCTGTCTTTTTTAGGCACCATCGGCCATGTAGCGCACGGAAAGTCCACAGTAGTGAAGGCTATTTCTGGTGTTCACACTGTCAGGTTCAAGAACGAGCTGGAGAGGAACATTACCATCAAGTTAGGATATGCTAATGCTAAGGTAAGATCAGGGGAATATGATATTTTCTTGCACTCAAGTTTTTCCATTCATGCATGACAGATCCAAAAGGACTACAGCTGCAGAGATCCAGTTCTGTATCATGTTTTGTTTTGATTGTTTTCACACAACGGATTCGTTTGCTCACAGTTTTGCAAAGACTCTCTGCAAAACTTTACATTTTACTTGTTCATACCCCAACCTCTGGATAAATAAGGCCCATTTTAACCATTTTTTTACACACTGTGGCATCATTTTTTTCTACAAATTGAAGTCTTGCCCTTCAGTAGAAGCTAAAAAAATCATTGCAAAAAGCTGATGTTGCTCAATTAGGTCTTCGTGCAGTGTAACAGCCAATGACTGTACATAGAATGGACAGCGTGCTTCCGCCTGTCACCGTTCTACCATTTTGAAGCCAAAAAACCCCGTTTCTCTAGCCGCCACTGTGCAGCCAGAGTCTGCGCAGTAGAGAATTTCCGGTGGAGCCAAGTAAAAAAGAGAAATAAAAATATTTATTTCTTCTTCTTCAGAAGGTTTAGTCTCCTTTTGGCTCTTTCCCAAAGTTTCTTACATCCCAGATAAAAACTACTCACGAACGGCAGCTGTCAACTATCGTAAAACAAACTTATATCGTGGTTTTTAACGTCCAATAACTAATGAGAAACTAACTTCTCAGAAAAAAAAACACCTGAACACCATGCAGCCAAATGTGACATATGACATCGTCATACCACCTTAGTGTAAGGATGAGAGAAACGTTTCTACAAGGTATCGTGATTTTTTAAAGTTTTCCCGGCTCATATCTGGAATACATGGGGAGGCGGGGCTTATGACCTATACTGCAGCCAGACACCAGGGGGCGGGGCTTATGACCTATACTGCAGCCAGACACCAGGGGGCGGGGCATCTGCTGGAGGCTTCAGTTTGAGCCGAACGTCGTTACGTCCACTCATTATACAGTCTATGGTAACAGCAATTAGAAGCTATCAATTATTAGAATACAAGAAAATTTCAAACAAGTTTTCTCTGATTTTATCCCTTTTGGAAAAATTAAAAGATAAGGAATGAGTGTATACAACACATTTTCAGATGGCCACAAATCTAAGGAAAATGTTGGTGGTTGCACTGAATACAAAATATCTAAAACTTAAGATGATAGGAAATTTTTAACTAACTGTGGTTTTATTTACCACTGCAATATGAAGTCATTCACCTCTATTGGTGCAGACAAAAGCCAAAAAAATATTGAAGTGCAAAGCAAAAAACCCCAGAATTTTTTGTATTTTACAGAATTTAGACTAAGCAAACAGTTGGTTTTCTGCAAGTTTTTAAAGTGGATATGAGAATTGAGGTGATGATGGTAAAATTTTCTTGTCTTTTCCGCTCTGTTGGCTCATGTTTCTGACCTTACCAATGATGCATTCAGGTACCCTAAAAAATCCGAATCAGATTATTGCCAAGTATCTTCGAGAAACATACAAGGAATTTGACTTCGGTTTTAACTGTGCTCTCCTTGTACAAAAAACAAGTAAGAATAAACATTGATTATCAAATATATAAAAGAGCAGATATTAAGTAAGTACAAATTAGAAATATTAGGAATATAGAAACTTTGTACAAAAAGGAAATTTAAGTTAAAAAAACTTGGGAATCTGATGATTAGACTTTTTTGTTTTTAGATTTTGGATTAGATTAAGATGTTTTTAAATGCCAATCACTCAAGAATAAAGTCTTTTTTTGCTCCTGTGAGTGAGTTTGTGATTCAGGGGATATAAAAAAAAGCAGAACATACATTTAAGGTCTTTGTCGTTTCAGGTTTATAAACTCGATGACCCCAACTGTCCCCGGCCGGAGTGCTACAGGTCGTGTGGCAGCAGCACTCCTGATGAGTTCCCCACAGACATCCCCGGCACCAAGGGCAACTTCAAACTGGTCAGGTACGAGCAGAGGAATCAGTTTTTCTTTTTAGGATTAGGAAGAATATAAAGCAGGTGAAATTCACTCATCTGTGTTTTTTTTTCTCTCAGACACGTGTCGTTCGTTGACTGTCCCGGTCACGACATTTTGATGGCCACTATGTTGAACGGAGCAGCTGTTATGGACGCAGCTCTCCTGCTTATCGGTAAGATAAGATTGCCGCTTCTCTCCCAGCAAACTGTAGCTTCACATGTTCATTTTTGACTCACCTGATTCTCGTCTCTGTCCGACAGCGGGTAACGAGTCGTGTCCTCAGCCGCAGACGTCGGAGCATCTGGCAGCTATTGAGATCATGAAGCTGAAGCACATCCTCATCCTGCAGAACAAGATCGACCTGGTGAAGGAGAGTCAGGCCAAGGAGCAGTATGAGCAGATCCTCGCCTTCGTGCAGGGTGAGGGAGGCGCCGCAGCTTTATTTCGAACAACCTGAGCTCTGATATTCAAAGAGCGTCACCTTAAACCTCTTTTAACTTTGAGCTGATGATGTCTTTGAATGATTCTCCTGCAGGCACGGTGGCCGAGGGCGCTCCCATCATTCCTATCTCAGCACAGCTCAAATACAACATCGAGGTGGTTTGTGAGTACATCGTCAAAAAGATCCCAGTCCCTCTGCGAGACTTCACCTCTGAGCCCAGACTCATCGGTGAGAGAACGAACACACACACACACACACACACACGTGGGTCAATGACGTCCCTTTTTTTGTGTCCGAGTGCAATATTTCCTTCCATCATGAATTGAGTATTTCATCACATGTATTTCTTTATTCTATGAAACCTGTGTTATTTGAACACATCTTTAAACTATTAAAATATAACATGTTTTTTTGTGTTTTGGTTCCTCAAACCCCCAAAATGTCAGGTGGTGCAACCGTCCTGACAAGTATCCACAGTAATTAAACTCTAAAAATTGAATGTCAGTTATTGTAAATGGAAATTAAAAACACAGTGGCATTATTTTATGCTTGAACTTTTTTAAATAAAATATTCTTTGCAAATAAAAAGAATTTTAAAGCTGTTGAGAAATGTAAAAAACTTTTGTCCCGTAATTTTCACCTTGTCAAATGTCAGGGTGGTGCAACCGTAACATTAGACTTTTATTTTAAAGTGAAGAGAATAAAACAGGAAACAGGAAACTGCATCAGCCAGAGGAGCCCAAATGACATTTGTGACCAAGTGGAAAAGTTTGTAGATTTCTCTGAAATACTGATAAAAAAGGTTTTTTCACTTCATTGGTGACTGGAACAATTTCCATGTCAGGTGGTACAACCAATGTAATAATGTGAAATGTTATTTTAACATCAAATTATTTATCTTATTCACAAATAAAAGAAATGAAACACACAAAATGAAAATGTATGAGTCACTACAGAAACTTGAGAGATACTTGCCAATAATTTCACACAGAAAAAATAACAGGAACATATAAATATATTTTCATATATTTGGTTGCGCCACCTGACATTTTTGGGTGCTCAAATTAAAAATACAAAAAATAATGAACCTAAAAACTTAGAAATGTTGGTAAACTACTGAAATCTGTTAGAAAACATAATTCTTCACTCAGAAATATGTTTTTATCCATTTTCAAAGAACTTTTTAAAAATACGTTTTAGACCCTCTTTTTGTCATTGACCCTTTTATTCGGATGTTTTCTCTCTGATTATACTGTGTACATCACCCTCAGATTGTTGTTTGCTTTTGCTCTGAAACTTTAAAACTCACGTTTCACTTTTTGCATTTTAGTCATCAGATCTTTTGACGTGAACAAGCCAGGCTGTGAGGTGGATGATTTGAAGGGAGGCGTGGCAGGAGGAAGTATCCTGAAGGGCGTGCTAAAGGTCAGACACTTTTCATCCAAACAGACGAAGCTTTCACTTACAGATTGACATTCTTACAGCAGCTTTCAAGCATCCGATCAATCGTTTCGACCTGTTTTCTTTCTGAAACCAAAGAGCTCATGGAGTCAGAAATGATGATGAACTTCACCTTTATTCAGTATTTTTACCTTAAGATGTGTTTTTGTCCTAATTCCTCCTCCAGGTGGGTCAAGAGATCGAGGTGCGACCAGGAATCGTGTCCAAAGACCACGAGGGAAAACTCATGTGCAAACCAATCTTCTCCAAAATTGTATCTTTGTTCGCCGAGCACAACGACCTGCAGTACGCTGCTCCTGGAGGCCTTATCGGTGAGAGCACACACACTTCACACTTCAACTACAGCAGCTTAACCCAGAGCTAAAGCTGTAGATCTGTTTTGACTTTTTTTCTAGAAGCGACTCGGCTGATGCGCTGTATAAATTTAGATGGATAAACACCTTTCTCTCCGTTGTGTCAATCAAAAATGTCCCTGATTCACTTGCAATGTAATTCCGGTTTATTTGCAGCAACATGAAAAAGAAATCATCCTTCAGCTTTAGTTTCAGATTGAATAAACACACAACACAGTCCAGTAACTTCCACGCCACCTGCTGCAAATGCAACAGCGACACCCAGTGGTAAAAAGAATGAACAGCTTGACCCAGAACATGAATATAGCTCTTACATCAACTCAGATTTCTTCTGTTCTTAATAAGAACAACTTTAATTTAACATCATACTTTATAAAACCTTCTTAATCAACACATTCAGCACAGCTCATCTTACACCTTAACCCTCCTGTTGCCTTTGAGTCAATTTAACAAATTTTAAAAGTTACTTTCTCAAAACTTTGGTTTTCTTTTGTAGAGTTGCTTGGAAAGTACATGGATGGTTTAATGTTGTTAGTTGCATGTAAAATTAGTTATGACTATTTTTGTTAAAGTATTATGGCAGGGCAATTAATCACAAATGAGATAAAATCGCAATATGGCCTGCTGCAATATTCTTCTATTATTTATTTCTGTTCGATATTTTTATTGATGCAATTTTTAAATTCCCAAGGGCAAATAACAATCACAAAATCGAAAACCAGGTAGAAAAAGTGAACAGAGAGCATAGAGATAGTCTGTGTAAAATGATTCAAATGGAGACTTATACAGACAAACAATACATCAAATGAAGATTTAAATCGATAACTTCCAATATTTCTTTAATCTCAAATGTGTCAGAATATCAGAAAAACCTTTTAACAGTTCACAGTGGAGAAAAAAAGTTACTTACCGATTGGGATTTGCTTACAGTTAAATTCAGACATTATTTTCCAAAAGTTATGTGCTTATTTTCACCCAATTGTAATGAAATTCGGGAATGATTTCAAGAAACAAATTTTGAAAAGTTTGTCTTATTATTTCCTAGTTATGAAGAAATTTGGGGATCTGTAAAGAAAAGTTTTACCAAAAATCAAAATTTCAGCTTTTTTTCTACTCAGAAAGAGGTTTACTTTTATTTAAATGAGGTCGATCATACAATATAGTAAAAAAGTAATTGTTAAATATTTGTGAATATGTCGGACGCATCTTCACTAAAAAGGAGAAACAAAAAGATTAGGAGAAAGTTTTACGCCTTTTGTTTTATAAGCAATCAGAGCAGGTAATGCAGAGTAAATTTAAAGGGTTAATGTTTCTTTTGCATGTGGATGAGGAAAAGTAAGATCTGTTCTTTTGCAGGTGTGGGCACTAAGATCGACCCGACGCTGTGCAGAGCCGATCGTATGGTGGGTCAGGTGCTCGGTGCCGTCGGAGCGCTGCCTGAAATCTTCACCGAGCTCGAGATCTCGTACTTCCTGCTCAGGAGGCTGCTGGGAGTCCGCACAGAGGGGGACAAGAAGGCCGCCAAGGTGAGGACGTGGTTTAAAATCTTCCTGTGAAATAACAGTCGGGTCCAGAATAAACTAAAACCTTCTGGTGTCCCCGCAGGTCCAGAAACTGTCTAAGAACGAGGTGTTGATGGTGAACATCGGCTCGTTGTCGACAGGCGGTCGCGTCAGCGCCGTGAAGGCTGATTTGGCCAAGATCGTCCTCACCAACCCGGTGTGCACAGAGGTCGGAGAGAAGATCGCTCTGAGTCGACGTGTGGAGAAACATTGGCGGTAAGGCTGGACAATTAATAAAGATTAAGATAAAATCACAATATTTCCTGCTGTCATATTCTAATCTTAGACGGTGCAATATTTCTTTGGACTCGGGGTACATGATAAAATTGTAAAGCAAACTGTTAAGTGGCAAAAATGGTCAAAAGCAAGAAAAATTGGCAAAAAAAGGAAAAAATTGGTCCAAAAGAGGAAAAAAAGAGGCAAAAGTGACCACAAGAAGAATCAATAAAAATGAGTTTTAAAGGACAAAAATGGTCAAAAGCAAGAAAATTTAACAAGAAAAGTGGCAAAAACTTTGAAAATATTCAGAAAGGAGCAAAAATGGTCCAAAAGAGGCAAAAAGGGTAAAAGAATTGACTAAGAAGAAGCACTAAATATTATCTTTATGTTGCAAAAATGGTCAAAAGCAAGGAAAACTGGCACATAACTTTGAAAATTGTCAGAAAGTAGCAAAAAAATATCTAATTGAGGCAAAAATGGGTAAAAAAAAACCCATAAACAACCACAAGAAGAAGCAATAAAAAATAGTTTTAGTGGCCGAAATGGTCAAAAGCAAGAAAATCTAGCAAGAAAAGTGGCAAAAACTTAGGAAATACTCAGAAAGAAGCAAAAGTGGTCCAAAACAGGCAAAACAATGACCACAAGAAGAAGCAATAACAAATGAGTATTCACGCGCAAGGACCACACATCAACATAGGATTAAAACGGTTTATTTACATGAGTAAAATCAAATGTGCTTATAAGTCACAGGTGTTTTGGGGAAGCCGTAGCTCCCGGGCACGACGGACCCCCAAAAACCAGTTTAATCATTTAAGATATTTAAGTTTTAAGTGTCAAAAATAGCCAAAAGCAAGAAGGACTGGCAAGAAAATTGGCAAAAAACTTGGAAATAGCAAAAAATGGTCTAATAATAAATAGTAATAATAATAAACTTTATTTGTATAGCACTTTTCAAACGTAAAGTTACAAAGTGCTTTACAGGCAATAAAAACAACAGTGCTCTGAGAAAAACGGTTTAAGTAAAATCAGTCATCAGAGCAGGCAGGAAAACACAAAAACAGGATCAGCTAAAAACAATGATTCAATATACACAGTTGAAACAAACAAGGTAAAAACACATGTGTGAATAAAAGAAAATAAAAGACCTCAGCTAAAATCAGGGAAGGCTCTACGATAAAAATATGTTTTAAGAAGTGATTTAAAAGAGGTTACTGACTCAGCAGATCTAATTTCCTCTGGGAGACTGTTCCAGAGCCTCGGCGCACATGCTGAAAAAGCCCTGTCTCCTTTTTTTTTTTTTTTTTAATAGAGGAAAAAGAGAGAGAAAAATGACCAAAATTGGCCAAAAGCACTTTCAAGTAGCAAAAAAATAAAATCATGGGTTGTTGTCATGCTGTAAATAATGTCAGTTTCCGTTTCCAAAACTATTCATTCAACAACATATAAGATAGGGAACCTAAAAAATGGTGTACCATAAATCACAATTGCAATTTAGAAAAAAATAATCGCAGTCAGATTATTTTTGGAGATTGTTCAGCCTTATTTGGTGATGAGGAAACAGACGAACAATCTTTTTTTTTTCTGTTATAATCTCTGTCAGAATTGTGAGGAGGTTTTTAATCCGTTGTCTCACCTTCTCCCTCTCAGTCTGATCGGTTGGGGACAGATCAGGAGAGGAGTGACCATCACACCGACAGTGGACGACGACTGAGGAACCAACAGGAATTTACAAAAGCAACACACCATCACCTGGACATGAACACCACCACACTCTTCTTCTTCTTCTGGGCTTTTTTTCTTTTCTTTAGTTTTTTTTTTTCCCCCTGAGGAGAAAAGAAGTGAACAGACGAAGACACTTCATCGTTTCAAAGGTGTTTAAAGAAGCTTCCTCCCTCTGCTCCTCTTCCTCTGCTCTGGTTTCCTGTTGGAGCTGCAGGCGAAGAGAAGCAGAGGTGGAGGCGAGGAGGCTCTTTGGACGCCGCCAACACAACGACAACAACAACGACAACAACGCCAACGTCAGAGTGACAGAAACGACGCTGTACGGTCCAAGATTTCTGTAAAATCTAATAAACACATTTGGAACAAAACGCTTCTTTTCAATCTTCTCAACGTGTTTATAACTATTTTACTTTTTATGACTGTAGAATGAATAAACAATGATCGAATTAGTATCATCTCATCCACAATAATTATCTTTTCTTCAGTGTAAGGTGCATGCGTGGTCTTTTCATCAGTGTTTTTGATTCTTGATAAAGAATTTTTTTTTCTTTTCACTTTAACTCTTTTTACACCTCAAAACTGATAAAATAGTTCTCAAAGGTGTAAAGATCTTTCCTGATACTCTTGAAAATAGTGATTTTCTTTTTACTTAATAATTTTGACTTCCTTTTGGGCAAAGAAGCCTTGCAGTTTTTTTTTAGTACATTGCTTATGAAATTAAATTAATGCACATTTCTCGTTTCAAATTGGTACAAAGGTCTTTGCATGGATTTATGTTTTTAAACAGGGATGTTTTTAAGCCAACAAAACAAAAAAAAAATCCAAGAGGGTTACGATAAGAGTTTGAAGTGAGAGTTAAGTCAGAAAAAAACATACGAAAACAACTTAAAACGGAAGAAAACAAACAAGTCTATCAATACGGAATATATATTTAGAAAAAAAAACATGTTTAAAAGTGACATTTAAAAATGGAGTGAAAAAATAAGGATCAAAATGAAATTGAAAACATTAACAATGAACATAATAGAAACAAATACTTTTATTAAACTAACAAAGAGGAAGTAAAATGACAGAAAACATAATTTATGTTCTTTATAAGTGGTTATTCTTAATTTTTTTTTTCTTGGTTATTGTTTTAGTAATAACAATGATACATTGTATTTAAATGGGCCTTTCTGAACACTTAAGGACATTTCACAGCAAAACAAAAGCACAAATTCACAACAAAGACAATAAAACAACAGACAAAGTGAAAAAGATTGAAAAGGAAAACAGTGGGAGTGGGTTTAGAAGGAGAATGCAGTTTTAAACAGATCATTTTAATGATCATAATTACACAACGTGACTTTTTGGATTCTCTGACAAAATTAATTCCATTATTGAGACTTAATTTAACTGTAAGGATATTAAAAAGAAGCACAGTTTGAAAAAGAAAATAGAATATGTGAAATAAAAATGATCATAATAATAAAGTAGCAAGAAAACTCAAACCCTGTAAGTTAATCTGGAAGTGTCCTCTGTTGTAGTGTTTGCTTTGACCACTAGGTGGCGCTGCAACACAACAGTTAACACTGAAACGTGAGCAGCTGCTCATGTGTCAGACTGAACTCTCAGGGCTTCACTCTTCAATCCTGGGGAGGAAATAAAACCTTAACAAACAAAAATAATAATTTATGCTTCACTGTTTACTGATGTGTTTTGATTCTTCTGATGTAATAAAAATATTTTAAGCTTTTTTTAAAAACAGTGAGAGGTGAGAAGTTGTGAGGGTGAACTCCTGACCTTGATGTTATCGTGCGTCTGAGACCTGAAGTTAAAGTGGCTTAATTACTTACACGATTAGAAAGAGCTCAGAGCCCATGGTGAAAAATCCCCTCGATGAAATTGTGTCTTCACAGGTGATTTAACAGCAGACGCTTTAATCTGAGATCAGGGTTCACACTGTTCTTATGACTCAGCTTCTTCTTTCTGTGAGGTTCCAGCTTTGTTCAGAAAAACACAGTCAGAGAAAAAGTTCTAGAAGAGAAGGGAAAGACCTCTGTGTAAAGCTCGGACTGAAATATTCAGACTTTAAATGTTTTTTTTTTAGTCTGACTGTGACTGACAGACGAGTAAAAAACACCAGAGGCCGTTTTCAGAGATGATTAACAGAGAAAGAGAAATGCAGCATGAAGACAGCTGAGTCAGTCATAGCTGTTCAGGTAAACTTATGCATAGAGATGATTTCAGTTTAGAGGGAATATCTACAGCTATCCCAGACCACAACTAAGGTACTAACGCCGTTTAGCTCAACATACCTGTGTGAAAAGACTTTCTTGGCCCTGACATTTATTAAAAATATATATATATCTTGTGTGAACGTAGAGGATGATCTCCGAGTGTAGTACAGAGCTTTAGCTTTTTAAAGTCGCCTATGCACAGTCCAAATCTTTGTGAAACGTTACCAGATATATTAAGACTTATTTCAAGCACTTGACAGAAACTGTAAATGTAAACGGTTAGAACATGATTAATTTAAGTGAGAAAACTAACACATGGTAAGATGAGAGCTGAGGGCCGCTTGAAAATAGATGGCAGGCCACAATTAGCCCCCGGGCCGTAGTTTGGACATCCCTGACTTATAATAATAAGGTGTAAAATTTCCTCCAAATTTTTTTTTTTCATTTTTGTGAACTTGTTCCTAAGATATTTACATATATTTAGTAATAACGTCTGTGATGTATGGTATGACAGACCTTGTTTACATTAAAGTATTCCTCTTCTCTTGGTAGAAAAAGCAAAAATTCAGATTTTTTTTTTTTGCACTGAGGTTTTTATCAGAGGTGCATAAATTGATGTAATATCACAAACAGGTATTTGTCAAAGTGATGGCAGGATATTATTTTGGAATCAAACCGGGTTATAAGTTTTGTTCTACAATGATTGACAACTGCTGTTTGTGTGTAGTTTTTATCGTGGCTATAGAGAAAAAAAAAAGAGATTAGACCTTTAAAGCTTCAAAACTTTACAACGGTGAAAGGTGGAGCCACAGTGTTCATTCTGTATGAAGTCGATATATAATCAAGATATAACTGAACCTAAAATAACGTATGAATATTACTTTTTTTTAATTAAGCTTCTGAAATTAATAACTTTTAATCTATTGAGATACTTTGTTGGAGGCATCTTTGTGTATTTATTAAAAAAAAAGTTTTCTATAAAGAACAAACAAGATGATTTCAAAAAGTTTCAGAGTTATAAAAAGTGACTTTTTTTTCCATGAAACAGTCTTTCTGAGTCTACTTCAGGCCTCTAAAGTAAACTTACACACACACACACACACACACACTTGTTCCACACATATATTTAAAGGCTACTTCTTCATCCGGCCAGTAGAGGGCAGTAAAACAAAGACAAGGGCCCAGAAAGAGATATCAAGAAATATCAAACACTCTGTACACATTTTGATAATATTTTTATACTTTAAAGGAAATAACTGTAATTCTGTCATGTTTCTAATGTACAGACATATAGTGTATTTTATTAATATTTTATTTCAATATTATATTTTGCACTGCATGCATTTTTTTGCACATCTGTTAAGTTTATTGAACTAGATAACTATGTTTTTATTTTTTATTTTTATCTATTTATTTGCTAATAAAGCTTTTTTGAATTGAATTGAGGAGAGTTATTTCAACAAGAACTTCGAGGGAATTATAATGAATAAGAAACTATTGAAGAATTGTATAGTGGTCACTACAGTGGACACCTATTTAAAAGTTATTTACTCCTAAATTCAATGGTTCATGTGGTGAAAACTCATATTAGCCTGTTTCAGGATGTCTTTATTCTTCTTAGGGCCTGAAGAAATGTTTTCAATTTTTTCCCCAAGCATGCATATATGTTTAAAAAAAGTTATAGACAAACATTTGAGGGTGAAAAAGCTTAGAGAGTTTAAATTATTCAGTGTTGAAATGGATGAAAGAGAGTTAAATTGTTTTGCAAAGCATTAAAAAGAAAGATTATTCATGAAATTACAAAAAAAAAGTCATATTTACATTACGTTCACACTATTTTATGTTTGATGCTCAGTTACAAATATTTGAAATAAATAGATAGATAAATAAAAACACTGACACTGACTTTCATAATTATAGGGTTAAATATGTTTAAATGGCAAAAATACAGAAATAAAAGTGATTAAAAAGAAAGTTTGTGAGTGTAGATAAGAAGTAGGATGGATACATGTGTGTGTGTGTGTGTGTGTGTCTGATCATGTGTGTGTTCACGGTCCCCAATCTGCGAGACAAACGGGAGTTAGGGCGTAACCTCGCGATACTCCCCCCTCTCCATCCTTCTTTCCAACTCTCTCTCTCTCTCTCTCTCTCCTTAACGAGCGAGGGGCGATCAAGCGGCAGGGATGCTGGGAGTCCGGCCGGTCAGTCCTACCAGCCTACCGACAAACCTACCGACCCACCGAGGCACCGACACGCAGCCAACAGCCGGAACAACTTCTCACTTTTTCACCTCAACAATTCACCCAAAGAGAAAAAAACCAGAAAGGAAACAAACGCAACAGCTGGAGCCGCGAGAGGGGACTTTTATTTTGGAGGCGCTCCTGTTAATTATCACACCTGGGAGAAGAGGAGGAGAAGACAGAAAGAGGAAGCGGAGTGAGGAGTGATTTTTGCCCCCTAATTTCTCCTCAGTTTTTCGCCTAATTCACTTCAACTCTTCTACGCCCTCCTGTGGCCCGCCTGCCTCACTTCCTCGGGCCACGCGTGAAAGAGGAGGCGCCGAAGTCACTGCGCGCTGTCGGGCGAGGGAGGCGGCGACGACCTCCCTGTGAAGACGCGAGGACAGCGAGGAGTAGTGGAAGTGGAAGGAGACTGCTGAGCTTGGATGTAAAAGAAAAACCTCACAAACACACTTCTTCATCATTTCCCCTCCTCCTCCTCCTCTTCTTCTCCTTCTTGCATTGACACACTTTGGTTTTCCTGGTGTTACGCGGAGTTTTGCGCTCATGGATCGGCCACTTTGCGCCTCCTTTCCGGATGGGATTTGGCGGCAGTGAGCGGGGCGCGGTGGAGCGGTGATGGTGTGAAGGAGAGACTCAAGAACCCGCAGTTTTTAACGCAGGAGTTTCACATGTGAGTACCTGTTTTTGTTGTTTGGGTCTTTAGCGAGTGTGTGTGTGTGTGTCCGTGTTGGGTGAACTCTGACCTTTTGGAGCCAATGAAGTCAGAAGAGACTTTTTATGACATGATTTATTCTCCTTATAATGAAAAACAAACAGAGTTATCAGTTTCCCTCACATGGAGGCACCTTAAAGTCAACATTTGCGCAATAATCTGATTTCAAACCCTTCCCTCAGATTCCCTCAGGTTCATTTCAGACCTGTTCTCCATCCCTGTTTTGAGCCACTTTCTCCCTCCAGAGACCCAGTTTCCTCTGTTCCTATGCAACCCGGCTCTTTATCAGCCGTGCTGAGCCGAGCCGAGCCGTGCCTCCACTTTCCATTAATTAAGCTCAGTGTTTATGTAAGAGCAGATACATGTGGGGCTGTGCTGTGCTGCTGTCATCGTTTGCCCTCTTTTACCTCTTTGCTACACCTGAAATAATCCCATGGTGTGAGATTTCTTCTGCGCATTCAGCTGCGTCAGTCTCACTTGAGCCAAAGTGCTGAAATTTATCTCCAATATTCATTTAAATCAGACTTTTAACCCTTTTTAATTTGCAATAATTCAAACTTTAAAGGGGTTAAAGTCAGTGAATGGACCTGTATTTGATTTTATAACTAACACAAAGCAGAAATTGTTATAATTCTCATTCTTTAAATAATAAGACTCTCATTTATTGTTTTTATTTTGTAGCATGTTATTTCTCAAGGACTCTCCGAGTGTGTTTGTGCCTCGTCTGTGTTTTTACAGCCACCTGCTTGTGCTGTGATGCACTTTCTGTTCTATAACGTCTCTGTAATGTTCCTGTGAGCTGTGTAAGGCGGATGATGTGTGTGTTCAGCAGCAGAATGTGTGTTTTCATGAGAGAAAAATCACGCTGAAATATTGCTGTTTCACTCTCTGTGGGGCTGGATGTGTGTGTGTCATGCAATTCCCGTGACGCACTTTGTTGATTTGTGCATTGAAAGTGAAGCATTTCTGGTAACATGTTTCAATTTTTGATGGATATACTCAGGATTTCTTCTTCTTCCTCAAGAGTTTAAGATGGAGCTCTGTTTATTCGAGATGCATGACGACCTTTGACCTTCCACCTTTTTGGATGATTCCCTCACACACACAGGGAGTGGATCACAGATTATATTTAGCCGACAGCCTGATTAGCTTTATACCAGGTTTGACGGGGTTAAAAATGTGTTGTTTTTGCAGGCAGTGAACCAGAAAATTGGCAACTGTCCACAAATAAAACAAAAGTACAAGGAAGTAATGGAATACTGAAACAAAAAGAGGAATAAATTAATGTATTTAGGACCAAAAATCATGAAATCTGTGTTTAAAACAGAAGATGATTAAAGTCCAGGATGAAGAAATGGTCATTTTTTTGGGATAACCCTCCACCCCCGCCTCACCAAAAGGTCCTTGAGCAACAGCAGCTCGTGTCACGACCTCTGACCCCTCCCTCAAGAGGAGCATAAACGACACATCCTCCATTTACAAATAAATAAAAAGGAGTGTGTGGTTTTTTTTTTAACGCAGCGCTGCTTTAACAGCTGCAGAATCTCTGCAGTGCAGACGTGAACGACTGTTTTTACAAATTGTGCTGGAATCGTGGTGGTGAAATTTTGTTTTTTTCAAAGGAGACGAAGAATATTTTCCACAGCTCAGCCTTCAAGAGAAGTTTTTTTTTTTCCCCACTCAGATGAAAATAAGGTGTTGCAGAAATAATCGTTCCCACAAAATTTGTTTCGAATTGCAATCCTCATTTCAAAGCCAGAGGAGATTGTTAACACAGGTAGGAAGGAAGGTAGGACACAAGGACGGCAAAAAGAGGCAAGAATTAGGTCAGGTGAGAAAAAAAAAACAGTCATGAAAGAGAGAAGTTTGGTCGGAGGCCAGAGGATGGGAGAGAGATGAACTGAACTGGAAGGAAAGAAACAAAAACAAGAGTGGATGAGGGATCAACAGCATCTTTGACCCGTGATTCCATCGGCTAAATGCTCAATGACATGTTTACAAGTTTCCGTCACTTCTGCTTTCTCGAGATCGGACAAAAAAGGCCGAAATGTGGTGAAGCTTTCCTAAAAGAAAGAGACGCAGCAAACAGTAAAACTACCTGACAGCAACTTCACCCTAAAACAAACACCGGAGATGTAAAAGACAGAGCTGCGAAATCTTCGAGAGGTGAATCCTGTAAAATTGGACCTAAAAAATAGATGCAAGTGATTTTTCCTCACAAGACCTGAAATATCAAATGTCTGACAGATCTTAGACTTAAAAAGCGAAAAAGTTAGTCACAGGGGAATTAACAGAAGATGTTTCCCGTTTAAGTCGTGTCTGTCTTAATAAAATACCACATTCAGATTTTTGTTAACCATCTGTTAGAAAAGGGAAACAACAGAAGCTAAACAATACAACAGGGTACCCTAAAACAGACTTACATTAGAGAAGGAGAAAGCACAGGATGTAACGGTGCCTTAAATATTTTTAAGAAGACATCCTAAAAACTTGAAAAAGGCTGAAAAAAGGAGGCCAAAACTGTTTTATTACTCCATGGGTACCTCATAACGGACTATCAATGCTACCTTAACTCTGACAGTAATGAGTATCTGACAGACAGTACAAATTTTATTACAACTTACAGATAAATAGATAGATTAATAATTGATAAACAACAAAGAGGGCATTATGTACATAAGCCTCTGGGTACCTTAAACAGACAAAATGATTTGTTAAACAACAAAACAGTGGAACATAATCAACTTTTAAGCCTGGACTCCAAGGGATATTTGAAAGGGTCCCTTAACAAAGAAATGAAAGGGGAACCCTAACGCGTTCTTTCCTATGTCTTAGGTGTGATAAGAAACTTCTTTTTTTATTTAAGTTTGACAGAAATTCTAAAAAGGGAAAATGTCTTCAACAGATAGAACCAAATGATAAATGAAAAATACTTGAAGGGGTACCATGAAACATAGTTAACCATGTGAAACAGGTCTGGAACATAGACTGTATAATGAGTGGACGTAACGACGTTCAGCTGAAACTGAAGCCTCCAGCAGATGCCCCGCCCCCTGGTGTCTGGCTGCAGTATAGGTCATAAGCCCCGCCCCCTGGTGTCTGGCTGCAGTATAGGTCATAAGCCCCGCCTCCCCATGTATTCCAGATATGAGCCGGGAAAACTTTAAAAAATTACGATACCTGGTAGAAACGTTTCTCTCATCCTTACTCTAAGGTAGTATGATGATGTCATCTGGTCGCATGGTGTTCAGGTGTTTTTTGTCTGAGAAGTTAGTTTCTCATTAGTTATTGGACGTTAAAAACTGCGATATAAGTTTCGTTTTACGATAGTTGACAGCTGCCGTTTGTGAGTAGTTTTTATCGGGGATATAAGAAACTTCAGGAAAGAGCCAAAAGGAGACTAAACCTTCTGAAGAAGAAGAAGAAATAAATATTTTTATTTCTCTTTTTTACTTGGCTCCACCGGAAATTCTCTACTGAGCAGACTCTGGCTGCACAATGGCGGCTAGAGAAACGGGGTTTTTTGGCTTCAAAATCGTAGAACGGTGACAGGCGGAAGCACGCTGTCCATTCTATATACAGTCAATGGTCTGGAAACCTTTTGCCAACTGGAACATGAAAACAGACTCTTACAGGAACCTTAAAACAGACCTGGTTTCATATTGGATATAAAAAAGAGGAAACTAGATGGTACCTTAATACAGAAACCACAGGGCACCAATATACTGATATGAAATGGTTAATTTGAAGATGTGATGACTAAAATCTTCACACAGACACCAAACTGGAGCCTTAAAACTCTCTTTTCATACTGTTAGAAGCAGAGGAAATGGGCACCCTGATACACCCAGGACCAGAAGTTTACTTTACAACAAGACACCTGAAAGAATACCAAGCATGTAGTGATGTAAGGAACTGACAGGTATCCTCAGACAGGATCAAATGGGTACCAAGAAAACGAAATGATAACGAAATAATGCCTCAAAAACCAATGGGTGCACTGGGGTACCTGAAAACTGGAGCTGAAAACGAGTCTTACAGTAGACACATGGGAGGGACCTCAGAACAAAAGTAGGTAACGTAGTTTAAAATAAATGATAATTAAAGCAGGATACACATCATACGCGTTACCAGACATTACAGGGTACCATGAGACGGCATCAGTGCATGATGGCTAAAAAATCTCTTTTCATACTGTCTTTTTTCAAACAGACCATATAATTCCTCAAAAAACCAGTGGGTGCACTGGGGTAAAACTAGTGCTGAAAACAATTCTTAAAGCAGACACAAGGGAGTACCTCAGGACAAAAATAGGTAACTTAGTTAAAAATAAATGGCAACTTAAAGTGGGGTACACATTATTCATTATATACACCAGACATTACAGGGTACCATGAGACAGCATCAGCGCATGACGGCTGAAAATTCTCTTTTCAAACAGACAAAATAATTCCTCAGAAACCAGTTCATACAGGAATTTAAGGTGTGTGCACTGGGGTACCTGAAAACTGGAGCTGAAAAAGAGTCTTCAAGCAGACACAAAGGAGAAAAAAAATAGGTAACTCAGTTAAAAATAAAGTGGGATACACATCATTCATTACATACACCAGACTTTACAGGGTACCATGAAACAACATCAGTGCGTGAAGGCGGAAAATTGAGGCTTAAAAGTGTGAGAAGAGAGAACTTGGAGCTTCCTGGAACATGTTTTACAGATATTATAGTTTAACAGGAAAATAGAGAGATATGAGGTAGAGGGTACCGTGAGTCGGACTGTTTCAGGAGACCTTGAAACCCCGGTCTCTTACTTTGTTATAAGTTAACAGTAAATCCAAGGTTTGTATGCAGTTCACCAACTCTCTTTGTTCTTGTTGGACCTTTCCAGTGATGTAAAGTTGCGCCGTCTGCGCTCTGACATCATCGATAGTCGTGGTCACAGGTGCACAAACTTAACAAGCCTTAAGATTTATGTGAAACAGTGATTTTGAGTGCGGCTCATCATGGTTCAAACTCTGCAGTAGCTGTTGTGTCAACACCTCGACACAGCGCCACAACAGGTGCTCCACTGCTGCACCGGCTGCCTCGCATGCATTACATTTGTGTGTGTGTGCGCCTACGTGAGCCCAAACCCGTATTTGGTGTTTGTGTGTGTGTGTGTAAGTGGTAATGTATGTGTGTCTGGATGCACCTCAGAGTGTGTCCCTGTGTGTGTGTGTTCAGCTGAAAAGCCCCACACGGTGTTGTGCTGTTTGTTCAGCGCCGGAGCAGCAGGCCTGACCTTTCCTGTGCCGGGCGCTGAGACAACACGAGCTGCCGTTTGACGGACGAGGCAGCGCTGTGACTCTCTGTTCTGACATCAGTCCTGCAGGCTGAAACCAGCTTCCCGATTATTATCTGCAACCTTTGTGCTGTAAAGGCACTGTATGAAACCTGAGAGCAGCTCTATAGCTTTTATCAGAGAGCTTAAAAACCCTCCTGAGCCCTCGCAAACTGTGCTCAGCGTTTGCTTTGCATCCATTTCTTTTTTGTGTTTCTTCAGTTGGTTTTCATGGCCATTAACTCCCATGAAAGACTCAAACGTTCATTTCAAATCCTGTGAAAAGTAGAAGACCCGTTTCTCAGAAACACGTCCTATGCTCTGACTGTAAAATCGTTTCCTGCATTGTGTCACAAAACTTTTTTCCTGTATCCAATAAAGCGTTTTCAGGAACTCAAACACGTCACCTGTGTTTGAGGAAGTGAAATTTAGTACTTACCTTTATCCAGGGGTGAAAGTAAGCCGGTACCGTCCAGTACTGAGTACCACTAAACGACCCCGTGGTGGTAACCCAGCACCAGGAAGACGTGGTGATTTCAACTTTTTATCAAAAAATTCTGGTATCTTATCTCAAAATTTTGACTTTTTAATTCATTGTTTTAGCTTTTTATCTCAAATTTTGATATCTTGTTTCCAATTTTTCACTTTTAATCTAAAAATTTTGACTTTCTCCCTCATGATTTCAACTTTTCATCTCAAAGTTCTGATATTCTATCTAAAAATGTTATGCTCTATCTCAAATTTTGATCCTCTTTCAAATTTTTAACTTTCTCACCTGAGATTTTGACTTTTTTTCCCCTTGATTTCAGCTTTTTATCTAAAAAATCTGATGTTCCATCTCAAATTTTGACTTTTTAAGAAACAATTTTAACGTTTCATCTCAAAATTTACAGACTATAGGGGCAAAAAAAGCAAGATTTTCATTCTTTTTTTATCCGGCAGAAATGGACTTGAAGGTTTAGTACCAGCAAGAATTTAACTCTACTTTCACCCCTGACTTTATCTGAGTTGATGGCAGATTAATCGCTGCAGGGTTCAATCACACTGGAGTCAAGTGGCTCATAAAGTTTATTTAGTATCAGATTTTGTGTAAAATTTGGGAGTTTCTCTGTATTCAAATGAATGACTAACACTTTTCATCCTTTTTGACTAAACTACTTGCTCAAGACTTGACTCACTCCCTACTCTTACACTTAAATCTGACTTTAAGCATACAAGATATCAATCAGACGTCATCTGTAAGGAACTTTTTATACATGATGAAGTAACATCAAGTGTTGTTCATAGTCAAAATGATATAAATAGTAATAGGACAAAGTAAAATAACCATGTAATTGGTCCTGTAGAGCAGTCTGTCATCTGCATAACTATCAAAGTTGAAAAAGAGTGGGACCCAGTGTTGAACCCATAGACTGTATAAAACATGGACGTAGTCTCCGTGACGTCACCCGTCTGTTTCTGCAGCTCCGTTTTGAGGCTAAACGGCGGGCGCGGCCATATTGGAAATGGGACGAGTGACTAGTGCCCAAACTCACGGCTATTGGGCGCCCATCAGTCACGTGATCTGTGCTGTGGCTCTGATTGGGTAAGCTCTCGATCCTAATATCTTCCAAACGGCCGAGTTAGAAAAAAATTCACCCCCCTCACAGTGTATGCCGTTAGTGAAATAAGCGATCCAGACAGGAGACACAGTGTGTACCAGGCTTTAAATACGATAATTTCAGCTTTGAAAACTGCTTTTTTTTTGCTTGGTGTGTACGTGACTTCCGGTACTTCCGGAGCCAGCCTCAAGCGGTCACTCGAGGAACAGCAGCTTTTTAGCACTTTCACATTGTCTCATTTTTCAGACCGGAGGTTGCCGCTTGGGCTGTAGCCTCTGTGACGTCACCAATCTGTTTCTGAAACAGAGTTTTGAAGCTGGCGCAACCATCTTGGAATTGGGACAGGTGATGAGTGCCCAAACTCACAGCTATTGGGCGCCCGTCAGTCACGTGATCTGAGCTGTGGATCTGATTGGGCGAGCTCTCGATCTTAATATCTTCCAAACAGCCGAGTTGGAGAAAAATTCACCCCCGTACACTGTGTGGCATAAGTGAAAGTAGCGATCTAGACGGGAGACAGATTTTATACCAGGCAGTAAATATGATAATTTAGACTCTGAAAACGGCTGTTTTGTCTTGGTGTATACGTTACTTACGGTACTTCTGGAGCCAGCCTCAAGAGGTCACTTCAGGAACAGCAGCTTTTTAGCACTTCAACGTTGTCTCATATTTTCAGACTGGAAGTTGCTGCTTGGTTTAAGTTTGAATAAGGCAACTAGGCCCCTTAAAAGTGGCAAAAGTTTAGTAGCTTTGAGAACATCAACTTTTGTATAATTCGCCCCAAAAGAAAAACATCAAACTGACAAACGTCCAAAAAGAACACAAGCAAACCTGTGAATGTTGGGCTTTTTATAACTATTTAACCACATGTATTTGTATAATGGCCCCGATGTAAAGAGATAAAGTTAATAATAACTCAAAGAAGAAGAAAAATGTAGCTTCAATAATTTACAAAGAGAAAGCTCAAGGTTTGATGTCGACGACTCCTGACACCCAGTTGTTCCGTCCCATCCGGTCGAGGCCTGGATCGACCATCACCTGAGCCGAAGACGCGGCGGTTCAGAGCGAAGTCGGTGACTCAGCGCTGTCTCCATGTCGAGGCTGACTCAGGACGGATGGACGAATGTGCTCCCGTCCTGCTTTAATCTCAGTGATCCTCTCTCCCAGAGAGCACCGAGCGGAGAGCGCTGACAGTTTAATTATCTGTTATTCCTCTGTTAAAGCAGCTTCGCAGAAATACTCTTAAAAGTGACGCCTCCTTCCTTTCCTTCCACAATTTTACTGTCCAAATCTGTGGAGACGTCGGAGTCAGCGAAAGAGTGTGTGGAATTAAAACTTAGATTTCACTCCGTCATGCTTGTATTGATCCACTGGAAATAAAGAAATCTATTTGGAAAGTTTAATGTGAGAGGAGTTAGGGCACAAAAATTTTAAATTAGTTTCTCTGCAGTTAATATTAAGGATCTTTAACACCAACAGAGCTCTGCCAAACAACACTTTCTGGATTAGGACGAGACTGAAAGCTTAAAACTCTGAGCGGATATTTTAGAGATAAAGTTGCCCCGTTCTTACTCCTCCACACCAGTTTAAGGAATTAAATACTGTAGGAACAGAAACATTTTGACAAAATAATGTCTTTATATGTCAATGCAAAACCCCCCAACAATCCTAACAAAATCTTACAGGAAAGAGCTGGTTAGTGAGTGTAAACACTTTGTCAAACATAGTGTAAGGAAGAAGATCTTGTCAGAAAAGCAAAGTTTTTCAGCTGAAAGTCTTTTTTCAAACTAAACTAGAATTTTCAGGTTTTATCTGCAGGTCTTGTCGCTCTCAGAGGGTTTGTTATGTAATAATTCTGCTGCTGTGTGTGTTTGTGTGGACATTGTGGGAAAGTAAATGGATGTAACTCTCACTGTGGGGACTAACTTTCAGAGATTTTGAGGGGTGGAACAGACTCAAATTCTTTTTCTGCTTCTTTATGACAACCATTCTCAACCTTTTTGAGTCGTGACCCCAAATTTAACATGCACTGGTACACATACCAGTTAAAATCTTAACAAAAAAGTGGGAAGAAAAACAACCCATGGTTCATTTTGAACGTTTATGTTTCTGAACGTGAATAAGAACAAGTCAACATTTTCGTCTTCTCATTTTTGTGTAAGGAGTTTTTTGGAGTCTTTATAAATATTATCAGGCAGAAATACACTATGTTCAGTTCAGAAGTCAAAAAAATCTGCCAATGGAGAAAGAAAAATTTGCTCTTCAAGTTCCTTAAAATGCAAATAACGTCTTAATACAAGACACTTTTTCTTGCTTTATGTTACAAGCAATTCAGACCTCATTTTTTGTCTCTTAAGAACTTGAAATAAGACATTTTTTCTGGACTGGTCAGTTGAACTTGGTTCATATAATAACAAGGAAATTTTCACAAGAAATAAGACATAAACACTTGCTAAAATTTCAGATTGAGCTCATTAACAATTGCTCATTGAACTCGTTCAGGAAAAACATTACGGTTCAAGTTAAAGAAACTCAGCTGATACAATAACTTCTGGAGAATTAATGAAGCAGAAAACAACTCAAACAACCCTTCCTGGAATTTTGTAGTTGAATATTAGTCAGAATTTTCCCAAAATGACTTGGGGACCCTGCACAAATCATCTCGTGACTCCACTTGGGGTCCCGACCCCAAGGTTGAGAAACATTTTATGGCCCATATAGACAAACAGAACCACAGGAATTAAGTTAGATTATTTTTAAATAGGAGTTTTTGGTGCTAAATGTGAGTGATCAAAGTTTGTCCCATATTTTTGCACTGCAAAAACTGAAATCTAAGCAAGTCATTATGTCATATTTTTAGTCAAATGTGTCTTATTATTCTTGATTTGAGCCACATTTACTAGACAAGGTCATAAAAATGTCTCATTTCAAGTATTTTAAAGACAAAAATGAGGCATCAATTGCTTGTAACAAGTAAAAAAAAATCTGCCAATGGGATAAGATAAAAGATTCTTGTTTTAAGACATCTTTGTAATTTCAAGAAACTTCCCGGGCGAATTCGTCTTATCCCATTGGCAGATTTTTTTGACTTGTTACAAGCAATTTACACCTCATTTTTGTCTTAAAAAAACTTGAAATAAGACATTTTTATGACCTGGTCTGGTGAATGTGGCTTTTTTACTATGAATAAGACAGAATGACTTGCTTAGATTTCCGTTTTTGCAGTCTGGGACTTAAATGTAACATGATGTTTGAGGAGTGAATGGGGGAAAATTTCTTTTTAATCTTGTGGACTTTTTAGTTTTGTTGCACCCTCGTCTTTGATGTACAGTGGAAGTGGAAAGTCGTAGGTGTTTTGTACATGTGAACAAAAGGATTTCGACACCAACATTCTTTTCTATGCTTCCACTTCGGTAAACAAATATTTGTTTGTCGGAAGAATGGTTATTTTTTTGTGGAGTATAACATTTGTTACAGGTTTCTGGTTCTGAAATAAATTGATATGCTTTGGTGAGAGCTCCAAAGGCAGCTGCATTGGTGAGTCACCAAAGTTAAAATACCAGAGAGCAGCATGTGTCAGCTTTAATAGAGGTCTGACAGTCAACATTATTCTTAAGTGACTGTTCAAGGCGACATAAGGCAGCTTACAGAGGAACAAAGAGACCGGATAGCTGCTGTCTGAACCGTTCCAGCTTCAGCCACACAGAAAAACTAAATTATGCAACAAGAGGAAAAATCTGAAAAAATCATGAGTCAGTCAATCAGCCCGAGTGAAAGACACATGACAAGATATGAGGATTTAATCCATTTTTAATGTGCTGCTTTATCAAGTATCATTGTCTTGTGTTCAGGCAGTTTTTTGGTCCAGTTTCCGCCTTAAAACAGCTTTAAATAAATGGATGAACTTCCTGTTTGACAAAGAAAGTTTGAGTAGATTCATAAAACCTGCACTGCAAAAACTGTCATCTAAGCAAGTCATTATTTCTTATTTGTAGTAAATATTGTTTTATTGTTCTTAATTTGAGCCACATTCACCAGACCAGGTCATAAAAATGTCTTATTTCAAGTTTTTTAAAGACAAAAATGAGGTGTAAATTGCTTGTAACAAGTCAAAAAATCTGCCAATGGGATAAGAAAAATTCACTCATAAAGTTTCTTGAAATTAGAAAGATGTCTTAATACAAGAAACTCAGACCTCATTTTTGTCCTTAACTGACTTGAAATAAGACATTTTCCTGGACTTATCAGTTGAATGTGGCTCATATCAAGAATAGTGAGATGAATTTGATTAATAATAAGACAAAATGACTTTCTTAGATTTCAGTTTTTGCAGTGTGACGAGGAAATTTACGTACAAACAGTGATATTTTTTCTGTGCAGGCTCAGGGTGACGTCATTTATTCTCTTAAAAAGCATCTTTGTCTGTTTGTACTTCACCTTCTACTCTACAAGACGAGCAGGTTTGGATAAGAAGGGAAACTTAACGAGTTAGAATTTGAAAAAGGAGCTTTAACGTGAAAGTAATGAGCCTAATTTCTGGTTCAAGCAATAAATTGATGGCATCTCTTCAGACTTATAGACTTCTCAGGAATTTGTTCCTGCAAACTTGAAATCTCACTGGACAATAAAGACAGGTATCGAGAGCAGGATCCTGTTAAGAATCAATAAGAAATTGTTAAATCCATCAACATACTTATAAAGATTGCCCAACTAGCTTAGATTAGCAGTTAAATGAAAGTTTCCCA
Source organism: Thalassoma bifasciatum (assembly GCA_008086565.1). NCBI lineage: Eukaryota > Metazoa > Chordata > Actinopteri > Labriformes > Labridae > Thalassoma > Thalassoma bifasciatum. The sequence goes on from RPOG01001604.1 coordinate 26,036, forward strand.
AGAAAACTCTGATTCAAGTTTTTCCGCTAAATGTTTTACTTAAGAAGCAGTAAAACTGAACGCACAAAGAAATTTACATTACTCTCTCACAAGAGACTCATATTCAATAAAGTGGACGTGTTACACATCTCCTAATGCACTAAAAACCATATAGAAAACATAGCACTAGCTTGATGCTAATGTATACAGGAAATTACATTGAGATGCTAGCAGTTAGCATTCATCGATATGACTTTGGTTTAAAAACAGAATTTCAACTTTCATCACAGAAACAAGATTTAAGATGCTTTATTTGTCATTGCTCATTTTTTCAGAGCAATGAAATTACAGCGCCTCATTTTGTTAGATGATAAAAGGGGTAAACAAGAGGGAGGAGGAGGGAAAAAAAACCCGATTATCAGTCTAGGCTCCTGCAGGGGGCAGAGTTCAGGATAAGAAAAAAAAACACTGCGGCACATAAGCAGCATAAAATAGATCAGCATATCACAATAACTTTTTATGTGAACAATACTTATAACTCAAAAATGACAGAATACTAACAGGTTAATGTTTTCCAAACAGGAAGTGCAAACTCATGGCTGACTTCAGCATAAGTACGGCAAGCTCAAGGTTCCAAACATAGACTGTATAATGAGTGGACGTAACGACATTGGGCTCAAACTGAAGCCTCCAGCAGATGCCCCGCCCCCTGGTGTCTGGCTGCAGTATAGGTCATAAGCCCCGCCCCCTGGTGTCTGGCTGCAGTATAGGTCATAAGCCCCGCCTCCCCATGTATTCCAGATATGAGCCGGGAAAACTTTAAAAATTTACGATACCTCGTAGAAACGTTTCTCTCATCCTTACACTAAGGTAGTATGAAGATGTCATCTGGCTGCATGGTGTTCAGGTGTTTTTTTTCTGAGAAGTTAGTTTCTCATTAGTTATTGGACGTTAAAAACCGCGATATAAGTTTCGTTTTACGATAGTTGACTGCTGCCGTTCGTGAGTAGTTTTTACCGGGGATATAAGAAACTTCAGGAAAGAGCCAAAAGGAGACTAAACCTTCTGAAGAAGAAGAAATAAATATTTTTATTTCTCTTTTTTACTTGGCTCCACCGGAAATTCTCTACTGCGCAGACTCTGGCTGCACAATGGCGGCGAGAGAAACGGGGTTTTTTGGCTTCAAAATCGTAGAACGGTGACAGGCGGAAGCACGCTGTCCATTCTATATACAGTCAATGGTTGCAAACAACTCAAAGCATTTCTTTCAGTCAATAAAACATAAAATGATTGACACATCAAAGTCACCTTATGTGTGATTTTGACTAATTTTTATTTATTTACATCCAGAGATATTTAAATCCATTGACCAATTTCATTTTCAAAAATTCAAAATTTTATTGACACAGAAAACCTGTAAAGCTACTTTTTGTACACAGATAATTCACAGAAGGAATTGAAAAGGAAATCCATAAAGCAGTGATTCCCAACCTGTGGTCCGCGGCCCCCCGGTGGGCCACAGAGGTCTCCCAAGTGGGCCGTCAAATCATATTCTAAAACTATTCCAAAATAGTATGGTTTTAGTGAAGGGTAATAATATAAAGATACAAATATACAAAATAATGTTTCAGTTGTTTAAAATCTGTTAAGTTTCAAAAGAAATTCAGAATGTTCAAATAGTCATACGTATTTACAAATGATAAAAGCCCTTTAAGAAAGCATGTTAGAGCCCAATATGTAACATAGTTCTGAAATGTACTAAAATAAATTAAATAAAAAAAGTGACAATTTAATAACTGGTTGATAATGTAACAGACGCTGAGTCCAAAATGTGACAACTTGTTACATTGTGGGCAAAAACTACCACATTTTGGGGTCAGCATCTGTTATGATATTGACCACTCATTACATTTTTGGTTTTATCACATTTTTAAATCACATATTGGGTCATTGTTGCAAATGGGGCTTTTTCAAGGCTTTATATGGCCTCCATACTTATTGGGTAAGAGGAGGGCCGCAATCATTTCTGCGACTTAAAAGTGGACCCTGAGTTGGAAAAGGTTCGGAACTACTGCCATAAAGAATTGCCATTGGAGAAATGTCAAAAGTCCATTTGTCCAAGATCACACTGCGTGACTTTTATCAGTTGTTTTATTGGATGAGATTGCAGTGTTGTGAAATAAGTGTAAAAAAAAAAAGCTGCATTATTGGGCGACAACTTTCCAGGACAGTAAAGGTATAACATGCATCCTCAATATTGAACTATTATGACGGTTCTTGAATGTTGACACTGATGCTTCTCAGTCATAAAAACAGTTGTGACAAATCTTAGAGAGGTCAGAAAGTTGTAATGTTATATTAATTTTAACCCTAACTTTAACTGATGAACATAAACGTCCATCCAGGAGCAGAGTGAGCGTCCTGTTATTCCATCCTCCATAGTTTACAGTGACTGGAAGGCGAAAGGTCAGAGGTCACGGCGTGATGACATCAGATGTGTGATGGAGAGGTGTTTGGGATTTTTCGGCGCCGGGCAGCAGGCGGTTGATTTATCTCCACCCACTCGGTGACATGTCCACTTCTTCTCTTCAAGTGTCTGTGAGCGTAAATCAAACGCACCTCAGGCTACTGGCATGCCGGAGTGTGTGTGTGTGTGTACATGTGTGTGTGTGTGCATGTGTACTGTGAGTCTGAGGTTAAGGAGAGGCTGCTGACAGAATATTCCGCCATCTTTTCATTAGTAAGCGTGCAACTGTATGTGTGTGTTTCCCTCAGTATGTGTGTGTGTGTGTGTGTGTGTGATAGTTTATCACTTCAGAGGTGCAGGGCAGCGCGATCAATCACGCTCTGTAGATGTGTCTGCTTCTCAATCATCACAAAATCATTGAAATGTACACCACACACACACACACACACACACATGCAAACACATGCTGTGATTTCACCTGCTCATCAGGATCACCTCCTCGTGCGATGGGACCAGAACTCACAGCTGTAACCATAGCAACAACAGAACCATAGCGACCAGTGTCACCATCAACAGCAGGCCCGGTGGAGTCTCTCTTTGCTTTCCGTCGAGGATTTCGCCAAATAATTTGGGCTCAGTGCAGCTTGTTTGTTTGGATTACAGCGGGAGTTTTCTTCACTTTATCTTCACTCCACTCGTCGTTCACACCGTCTTATCTTCACTCTCTGTTCTTTTTGTCATCCCAGGGGCTAAAACAAAACTTAGAGTCCAGTTCCAGCTGAACATTCAATCTCAAACTGACTACGAGGCCCCAAGGGTGAATAAAATGGAGATGCAGTTCCTTAAATGGCCACTAGAATCCCCAACATTCAAAACAAAGAAGGACAAAACAAGTAACTTCCAACTTCTCACCGACTTGTCAGCCTCCTCAGGTTATACTTTCAACTTGGACTCAGCAATAAAGAGATATCACTAGTTTCAGCCCAGAGTCTTCGCATTATTATAAGCATTCGGACACTCGACAGGACATAATGTGGCAGCTCATGTGCATTTTCATAACTTTGGAACCTCTAAATATATAAGGTAGCAAATTTTCTGCATTTGAACTGCGAAATTAACCACTATAAACTGGAAAATTTGTCACTTTTAACGGCTAAAATACACAGAATCCATCTACGTTCCGTCTCCGCTGTGTCACGGCAAAAAAATCAATTAGGATTCATTCAAGTCAATGTGTGAACTCACACTGCATCCGTTCATTTGCGGTGCGGCTGCGCGCCGGCAAAACGCAAGTGATAAGCAGCAATCCTATTTTTGCCGGACATCGCAGATATGATGCATGAATTCACTGCGGGGAAGATCGAGCGGGACAGGAAGTAGTGCAGCCATTGAAAAGAGCCGGTGATTTTCAAATTAAAACAAACCATGCCAAAATTAGATCACATTGAGCTTGACTTCGAGGGTGATAAGACAGAATGAGCGGAGAAACGCTAGAATTAAGCAGATTTACAGTTTTACAGTCCAATATGAATGAAGAGACACTTATCTATAAAATGAGGAGCACAGGAACTCCAAGATCATGCGACACCAACTGTCCATCAGCCCTGCAGCTGGTGGACGTAACCAATGACTGTATATAGAATGGACAGCGTGCTTCCCCCTGTCACCGTTCTACGTTTTTGAAGCCAAAAAACCCCTTTTCTCTAGCCGCCATTGTGCAGCCAGAGTCTGCGCAGTAGAGAATTTCCGGTGGAGCCAAGTAAAAAAGAGAAATAAAAATATTTATTTCTTCTTCTTCAGGAGGTTTAGTCTCCTTTTGGCTCTTTCCCGAAGTTTCTTATATCCCCGATAAAAACTACTCACGAATGGCAGCTGTCAACTATCGTAAAACAAAACTTATATCGCGGTTTTTAATGTCCAATAACTAATGAGAAACTAACTTCTCAGAAAAAAAACACCTGAACACCATGCAGCCAGATGACATCATCATACCACCTTAGCGTAAGGATGAGAGAAACGTTTCTACGATGTATCATAAATTTTTAAAGTTTTCCCAGCTCATATCTGGAATACATGGGGAGGCGGGGCTTATGACCTATACTGCAGCCAGACACCAGGGGGCGGGGCATCTGCTGGAGGCTTCAGTTTGAGCCGAACGTCGTTACGTCCACTCATTATACAGTCTTTGGACGTAACACGCAGCCAGTGTGAGTTGACAAACGCCGTCAACACGCACCGCAACAGTGATGCACTGCAGATGGATGCAGTGTATTTCCCCTGTAAATTGTCAAATTTGACGCGTAAACTTATTTTTTTCCGTCAAGTGGCCTCAATACATGGTGGTAGCTGCTGTAAACATTTGTGTGTTTAAAATTAAATTGTATCCCTTTAGTCAGAACAACCGAATGTGACTTTTGCACAACTTATTTACAGTTTCATAAGTGTCAATAAGAGTATAGACTTGTGTTTGCAGTGATCTATCACTTTAGCAAATCAAGCAGCTACAGCTGTCGTTTATATTGAAACGTTTATATGATTTCCCAAAATTACGAAAAAGCAAATGGTAAAAATAAAAACCTCAGAATGAATGAGAGTTTAGTTAATTTAAGTGGGGGATGTTATGCATGCATAGATGTTTATATTTATATGGATTTCTGCTGATAATGCTACATAATTTAAGAGTAAATTGAAGTTTCAAGTTTCAAAGTAAGAGACACTTTATAAAAGATTGCAGGCAGTCTTTCTGTTTGGTAACTGTATTTGATTTTCCCCTTATTCATTTTTATATAAGCATTTTTTTTTTTTCGAAAAAAATACACTTCACACCTAAATGACTAAAATACAAAACAAGAAGTGACTACTGCAGCAAACTCAGGACAAAAGCATTGGACTAACATAGTTTTATTGCATAAATTATAAACTGGAAGTGACTTTATTATAGAATTAATCAGGTTATTTCCAGCCTGAGGGAGGAGTTTTAGGTCTGCAGCCGGACTGTCTTGGAAAAAAAGTAATAGACAAAACTGCAGTTCCTCAATTGGCCATTAGAGGCTGCCCTCAAAAGTAACTCATCCCCATAGAGCCCCATGTTAAAGTGTCAAACTTTACAGCAAAGTGCAAGAGCAGTTTGTCTCTCTGTTGCTCATTTCACCCTGAGTAAGAGAGTAAATGAAAGTTAAGTCTCCTCTTTGTTTATCTCTGCATATCTTAACATAAAGTCTGAACTTTTAAGCGCTGTTTTCGACATAATACCACATAATGCATCTCATTCTGCGAGGCTTAACACTGATTGCATTTTAAATCTCGTTCTGCAGACTGAATCATGATGGAGGCGGTGTTGACAGAGTTAGAGAGATGTGTAATCTTCATTGTTTTCTAAACAGAAAATAACAAACTGCATTTATCTTCTGTCATTTTTACTTTCCGGACGAAGCGTCAGATTCACCGCGTGTAGGCGTGAGGTCACTCTGAGCATGTTCAACAAGCTGTCAGGACCCCCCAGCTCACACACACACACACACTCTGACGAACACACACACACAAACAAACACACCCTCTGTTTGTTTAATGGCAGCAGGTCGCTCGCTCCCCGTGTGGTCAGCTGACCTTGGAGACAGTCCGTCTGCTTTGAGGTCTCATGATTTATGACGGACACATGAAGTCACTCGATTCTTCCTCCACCTGTTCTGACTCCCACACCTGCTCCCCTGGTTTCTTTCCTCCTCCTCCTCCTCCTCTTCTTTTTTCTTCTTCAAACAAAACATATGTTTGTCAGAGTTTTTATTGTCAGGGAGGTTTCTTAGCTCATTATTGTCTCGTCCTGTGGGTTTTCCTTAAAATTAACACAGCAGGAGAGTTACAGCTTCCTGCAAAAGTACTTTAAAGCAAACAAGCAAACACAAGCTGGGGCAAAAGACAGGAAGTTAGAACATACTGATGGGAATTCAAGTCGGACGATGGAGGTTTGGACTAGTGGTCACATGACTTTTGATTCATCTAAAAGGAATGGTACACATACATAGTGTCAGTGTGGTGGTAACTTATTACTCATAGAAAGTCCTGCTCTAAATTTGGTAACAGTTATGACTGTAACTCACAAAATGATTGGGAATAGGTGTGAAAGTATAGACTGATGTATCTTGGGTAGTGAGCTATTCAATCGCCCCCTGCTGGCCATAAAAAAGAATGCAAGTTTTTTTTTTTTTTTTTTTTTTTCTTTGAGGCTGTTTTCACCTTAAAGGGACTGTGAGGACTTTCCACGTGATTTTAAAAAAGTCTCATATCTAAATATATGTTGGACTGGACTGACTTGATTTGCGGCATTGTTGATTCTCGTTGAAAACGCCACGTCGGCCGAGGAAGTATAGCAATGAAACAAGAAGTCTGGCTATTTTTTCTGCTGTAAACGATTTGTATGATTCATTTAGTAATGTCAACACTTGAGATCGGCTGTCTGAAAGAAAATGGAAGAGAAGAGCAGAAGAAAGCTTATGAGGAGAGTGATAGAGCATGGGATAAAGGCTAAAACATGAGCTAAATGCTAAAGCACAAGCTACTGGCTAAAACACAAGCTAGAAGCTTAAATACAAGGTAAAATCTAAAACACAATGTAAAACTTAAATCAATGGGTAAAAACTAAGACATAAGCTAGTGGCTTAAACCATTGACTGTATATAGAATGAACAGCGTGCTTCCGCCTGTTACCGTTCTACGTTTTTGAAGCCAAAAAACCCCGTTTCTCTAGCCGCCATTGTGCAGCCAGAGTCTGCACAGTAGAGAATTTCCGGTGGAGCCAAGTAAAAAAGAGAAATAAAAATATTTATTCCTTCTTCCTCATAAGGTTTAGTCTCCTTTTGGCTCTTTCCCAAAGCTTCTTATATCCCCGACAAAAACTACTCACGAACGGCAGCTATCAACTATCGTAAAACGAAACTTATATCGTGGTTTTTAACGTCCAATAACTAATGAGAAACCAACTTCTCAGAAAAAAAACACCTGAACACCATGCAGCCAGATGACATCATCATACCACCTCAGCGTAAGGATGAGAGAAACGTTTCTACGAGGTATTGTAATTTTTTTAAGTTTTCCCGGCTCATATCTGGAATTGTACCCCTCCGCCCCGAATACTGGATATGACGTCGGTCTGTGGTCCCCCGCCCCGAATACTGGATATGACGTCGGTCTGTGGTCCCCCGCCCCGAATACTGGATATGACGTCGGTCTGTGGTCCCCCGCCCCGTAGACGACCTCCGAAGTCAATGAGCCGAACGTCGTTACGTCCACTCATTATACAGTCTATGGTCTCAACCTGTTGTTCCAAGTCTTCTTCCATAGGGCACGATGTTCATGAATAAATCATGTTTCTATTTAGAGTCAAGGGGATGAAAAACAGGGTTTGCTACAGACCTTTGTTTTAGTCAGACCCAGTTTATTTAACTTCCCCTCCTCTCCTCTCGATCCTCTTCCCTAAAACAAAAGACTCTGTCTCTCTAACATCGACGTGATGCCAAACCCGAGGCTCTAAAAGCCGGAAACCATCGCTGACGTGCCTGTGAATACTTCCACTCGTTAAATCCACAGTCTTTGTTTAACAGTCATCACTCTGCAGCTGAAACATTAAATGTGACTCAGATCTGCGGATGATTAAAATCCAACCTTGTTGNAGCTGCATTGGTGAGTCACCAAAGTTAAAATACCAGAGAGCAGCATGTGTCAGCTTTAATAGAGGTCTGACAGTCAACATTATTCTTAAGTGACTGTTCAAGGCGACATAAGGCAGCTTACAGAGGAACAAAGAGACCGGATAGCTGCTGTCTGAACCGTTCCAGCTTCAGCCACACAGAAAAACTAAATTATGCAACAAGAGGAAAAATCTGAAAAAATCATGAGTCAGTCAATCAGCCCGAGTGAAAGACACATGACAAGATATGAGGATTTAATCCATTTTTAATGTGCCGCTTTATCAAGTATCGTCTTGTGTTCAGGCAGTTTTTTGGTCCAGTTTCTGCCTTAAAACAGCTTTAAACAAATGGATGAACTTCCTGTTTGACAAAGAAAGTTTGAGTAGATTCATAAAACCTGCACTGCAAAAACTGTCATCTAAGCAAGTCTTTATTTCTTATTTGTAGTAAAAATTGTCGTATTGTTCTTAATTTGAGCCACATTCACCAGATCAGGTCATAAAAATGTCTTATTTCAAGTTTTTTAAAGACAAAAATGAGGTGTAAATTGCTTGTAACAAGTCAAAAAATCTGCCAACGGGATAAGAAAAATTCACTCATAAAGTTTCTTGAAATTAGAAAGATGTCTTAATACAAGAAACTCAGACCTCATTTTTGTCCTTAACTGACTTGAAATAAGACATTTTCCTGGACTTATCAGTTGAATGTGGCTCATATCAAGAACAGTGAGACGAATTTGACTAATAATAAGACAAAATGACTTTCTTAGATTTCAGTTTTTGCAGTGTGTCGAGGAAATTTACGTAAAAACTGTGATATTTTTTCTGTGCAGGCTCAGGGTGACGTCATTTATTCTCTTAAAAAGCATCTTTGTCTGTTTGTACTTCACCTTCTACTCTACAAGACGAGCAGGTTTGGATAAGAAGGGAAACTTAACGAGTTAGAATTTGAAAAAGGAGCTTTAACGTGAAAGTAATGAGCCTAATTTCTGGTTCAAACAATAAATTGATGGCATCTCTTCAGACTTTATAGACTTCTCAGGAATTTGTTCCTGCAAACTTGAAATCTCACTGGACAATAAAGACAGGTATCGAGAGCAGGATCCTGTTAAGAATCAATAAGAAATGGTTAAATCCATCAACATACTTATAAAGATTGCCCAACTAGCTTAGCTTAGCAGTTAAATGAGAGTTTCCCAAGAAAACTCTGATTCAAGTTTTTCCACTAAATGTTTTACTTAAGAAGCAGTAAAACTGAACGCACAAAGAAATTTACATTACTCTCTCACAAGAGACTCATATTCAATAAAGTGGACGTGTTACACATCTCCCAATGCACTAAAAACCATATAGAAAACATAGCACTAGCTTGATGCTAATGTATACAGGAATTTACATTGAGATGCTAGCAGTTAGCATTCATCGATATGACTTTGGTTTAAAAACAGAATTTCAACTTTCATCACAGAAACAAGATTTAAGATGCTTTGTTTGTCATTGCTCATTTTTTCAGAGCAATGAAATTACAGCGCCTCATTTTGTTAGATGATAAAAGGGGTAAACAAGAGGGAGGAGGAGGGGAAAAAAAAAAAAAACGAACACCAGTCTAGGCTCCTGCAGGGGGCACAGTTCAGGATAAGAAAAAAAAAACACTGCGGCACATGAGCAGCATAAAAAAGACCAGCATATCAAAATAACTTTTATTGTGAACAATACTTCTAACTCAAAAATGTCAGAATACTAACAGGTTAATGTTTTCCAAACAGGAAGTGCAAACTCATGGCTGACTTCAGCATAAGTACGGCAAGCTCAAAGTTCCAAACATAGACTGTATAATGAGTGGACGTAACGACATTGGGCTCAAACTGAAGCCTCCAGCAGATGCCCCGCCCCCTGGTGTCTGGCTGCAGTATAGGTCATAAGCCCCGCCCCCTGGTGTCTGGCTGCAGTATAGGTCATAAGCCCCGCCCCCTGGTGTCTGGCTGCAGTATAGGTCATAAGCCCCGCCTCCCCATGTATTCCAGATATGAGCCGAGAAAACTTTAAAAAATTGCCATACCTCGTAGAAACGTTTCTCTCATCCTTACGCTAAGGTAGTATGACGATGTCATTTGGCTGCATGGTGTTCAGGTGTTTTTTTTCTGAGAAGTTAGATTCTCATTAGTTATTGGACGTTAAAAACCGCGATATAAGTTTCGTTTTACGACAGTTGACAGCTGCCGTTCGTGAGTAGTTTTTATCGGGGATATAAGAAACTTCGGGAAAGAGCCAAAAGGAGACTGAACCTTCTGAAGAAGAAGAAATAAATATTTTATTTCTCTTTTTTACTTGGCTCCACCGGAAATTCTCTACTGCGCAGACTCTGGCTGCACAATCGCGGCTAGAGAAACGGGGTTTTTTGGCTTCAAAATCGTAGAACGGCGACAGGCGGAAGCACGCTGTCCATTCTATACACAGTCATTGGTTGCAAACAACTCAAAGCATTTCTTTCAGTCAATAAAACATAAAATAATTGATACATCAAAGTCACCTTATGAGTGATTTTGACTAATTTTTATCTATTTACATCCAGAGATATTTAAATCCATTGACCAATTTCATTTTCAAAAATTATCGACACAGAAAACCTGTAAAGCTACTTTTTGTACACAGATAATTCACAGAAGGAATTGAAAAGGAAATCCACAAAGCAGTGATTCCCAACCTGCGGTCCGCGGCCCCCCGGTGGGCCACAGAGGTCTCCCAAGTGGGCCGTCAAATCATATTCTAAAACTATTCCAAAATAGTATGGTTTTAGTGAAGGGTAATAATATAAAGATACAAATATACAAAATAATGTTTCAATTGTTTAAAATCTGTTAAGTTTCAAAAGAAATTCAGAATGTTCAAATAGTCATACGTATTTACAAATGATAAAAGCCCTTTAAGAAAGCATGTTAGAGCCCAATATGTAACATAGTTCTGAAATGTACTAAAAAAAATTTAATAAAAAAAGTGACAATTTAATAACTGGTTGATAATGTAACAGATGCTGAGTCCAAAATGTGACAACTTGTTACATTGTGGGCAAAAACTACCACATTTTGGGGTCAGCATCTGTTATGATATTGACCACTCATTACATTTTTGGTTTTATCACATTTTTAAATCACATATTGGGTCATTGTTGCAAATGGGGCTTTTTCAAGGCATTATATGGCCTCCATACTTATTGGGTAAGAGGAGGGCTGCAATCATTTCTGCGACTTAAAAGTGGACCCTGAGTTGGAAAAGGTTCGGAACTACTGCCATAAAGAATTACCATTGGAGAAATGTCAAAAGTCCATTTGTCCAAGATCACACTGCGTGACTTTTATCAGTTGTTTTATTGGATGAGATTGCAGTGTTGTGAAATAAGTGTATAAAAAAAAAGCTGCATTATTGGGCGACAACTTTCCAGGACAGTAAAGGTATAACATGCATCCTCAATATTGAACTATTATGACGGTTCTTGAATGTTGACACTGATGCTTCTCAGTCACAAAAACAGTTGTGACAAATCTTAGAGAGGTCAGAAAGTTGTAAAGTTATATTAATTTTAACCCTAACTTTAACTGATGAACATAAACGTCCATCCAGGAGCAGAGTGAGCGTCCTGTTATTCCATCCTCCATAGTTTACAGTGACTGGAAGGCGAAAGGTCAGAGGTCACGGCGTGATGACATCAGATGTGTGATGGAGAGGTGTTTGGGATTTTTCGGCGCCGGGCAGCAGGCGGTTGATTTATCTCCACCCACTCGGTGACATGTCCACTTCTTCTCTTCAAGTGTCTGTGAGCGTAAATCAAACGCACCTCGGGCTACTGGCATGCCTGAGTGTGTGTGTGTGTGTGTGTGTGTGTGTGTGTGTGCATGTGTACTGTGAGTCTGAGGTTAAGGAGAGGCTGCTGACAGAATATTCCGCCATCTTTTCATTAGTAAGCGTGCAACTGTATGTGTGTGTTTCCCTCAGTGTGTGTGTGTGTGTGTGTGTGTGTGTGTGATAGTTTATCATTTCAGAGGTGCAGGGCAGCGCGATCAATCACGCTCTGTAGATGTGTCTGCTTCTCAATCATCACAAAATCATTGAAATGTACACCACACACACACACACACACACATGCAAACACATGCTGTGATTTCACCTGCTCATCAGGATCACCTCCTCGTGCGATGGGACCAGAACTCACGGCTGTAACCATAGCAACAACAGAACCATAGCGACCAGTGTCACCATCAACAGCAGGCCCGGTGGAGTCTCTCTTTGCTTTCCGTCGAGGATTTCGCCAAATAATTTGGGCTCAGTGCAGCTTGTTTGTTTGGATTACAGCGGGAGTTTTCTTCACTTTATCTTCACTCCACTCGTCGTTCACACCGTCTTATCTTCACTCTCTGTTCTTTTCGTCATCCCGGGGGCTAAAACAAAACTTAGAGTCCAGTTCCAGCTGAACATTCAATCTCAAACTGACTACCAGGCCCCAGGGGTGAATAAAATGGAGATGCAGTTCCTTAATTGGCCACTAGAGGCTGCGTTCCATAAATCCCCAAGATTCAAAACAAAGAAGGACAAAACAAGTAACTTCCAACTTCTCACCGACTTGTCAGCCTCCTCAGGTTATACTTTCAACTTGGACTCAGCAATAAAGAGATATCACTAGTTTCAGCCCAGAGTCTTCGCATTATTATAAGCATTCGGACACTCGACAGGACATAATGTGGCAGCTCGTGCATTTTCATAACTTTGGAACCTCCAAATATATAAGGTAGCAAATTTTCTGCATTTGAACTGCTAAATTAACCACTCTATAAACTGGAAAATTTGTCACTTTTAACGGCTAAAATACACAGAATCCATCTGCGTTCCGTCTCCGCTGCGTCACGGCAAAAAAAAACAATTAGGATTCATTCAGGTCAATGTGTGAACTCACACTGCATCCGTTCATTTGCGGTCCGGCTGCGCGTCGGCAAAACGCAAGTGATAAGCAGCAATCCTATTTTTGCCGGACATCGCAGATGTGATGCATAAATTTACTGCGGGGAAGATCGAGCGGGACAGGAAGTAGTGCAGCCATTGAAAAGAGCCGGTGATTTTCAAATTATAACAAACCATGCCAAAATTAGATCATATTGAGCTTGACTTCGAGGATGATAAGACAGAATGAGCGGAGAAACGCTAGATTTAAGCAGATTTACAGTTTTACAGTCCAATATGAATGAAGAGACACTTATCTATAAAATGAGGAGCACGGGAACTCCAAGATCACGCGACACCAACTGTCCATCAGCCCTGCGGCTGGTGGACGTAACCGATGACTGTATACAGAATGGACAGCGTGCTTCCGCCTGTCACCGTTCTACGTTTTTGAAGCCAAAAAACCCAGTTTCTCTAGCCGCCATTGTGCAGCCAGAGTTTGCGCAGTAGAGAATTTCCGGTGGAGCCAAGTAAAAAAGAGAAATAAAAATATTTATTTCTTCTTCTTCAGAAGGTTTAGTCTCCTTTTGGCTCTTTCCTGAAGTTTCTTATATCCCCGGTAAAAACTACTCACGAATGGCAGCTGTCAACTATCGTAAAACGAAACTTATATCGCGGTTTTTAACATCCAATAACTAATGAGAAACTAACTTCTCAGGAAAAAAAACACCTGAACACCATGCAGCCAGATGACATCATCATACTACCTTAGTGTAAAGATGAGAGAAACGTTTCTACGATGTATCATAACTTTTTAAAGTTTTCCCGGCTCATATCTGGAATACATGGGGAGGCGGGGCTTATGACCTGTACTGCAGCCAGACACCAGGGGGCGGGGCTTATGACCTATACTGCAGCCAGACACCAGGGGGCGGGGCATCTGCTGGAAGCTTCAGTTTGAGCCGAACGTCGTTACGTCCACTCATTATACAGTCTATGGACGTAACACGCAGCCAGTGTGAGTTGACAAACGCAGTCAACACGCACCGCAGCGGTGATGCACTGCAGACGGATGCAGTGTATTTCCCCTGTAAATTGTCAAATTTGACACATAAACTTATTTTTTCCGTCAAGTGGCCCCAATACGTGGTGGTAGCTGTTGTAAACATTTGTGTGTTTAAAATTAAACTGTATCCCTTTAGTCAAAACAACCGAATGTGACTTTTGCTCAACTTATTTACAGTTTCACAAGTGTCAATAAGAGTATAGACTTGTGTTGGCAGTGATCTATCACTTTAGCAAATCAAGCAGCTACAGCTGGCGTTTACATTGAAACGTTTATATGATTTCCCAACATTAAGAAAAAGCAAATGGTGAAAATAAAAACCACAGAATGAATGAGAGTTTAGTTAATTTAAGTGGGGGATGTTATGCATGCATAGATGTTTATATTATATGGATTTCTGCTGATAATGCTACATAATTTAAGAGTAAATTGAAGTTTCAAGTTTCAAAGTAAGAGACACTTTATAAAAGATTGCGGGCAGTCTTTCTGTTTGGTAACTGTATTTGATTTTCCCCTTATTCATTTTTATATTAGCATTTCTTTTTTTCGAAAAAAATACACTTCACACCTAAATGACTAAAATACAAAACAAGAAGTGACTTCAAAATTTGTGTGTTTCGAATATACTGCAGCAAACTCAGGACAAAAACATTGGACTAACATAGTTTTATTGCATAAATTATAAACCAGAAGTGACTTTATTATAGAATTAATCAAGTTATTTCCAGCCTGAGGGAGGAGTTTTAGGTCTGCAGCCGGACTGTCTTGGAAAAAAAGTTATAGACATAACTGCAGTTCCTCAAACGGCCATTAGAGGCTGCCCTCAAAAGTAACTCATCCCCATAGAGCCCCATGTTAAAGTGTCAAACTTTACAGCAAAGTGCAAGAACAGTTTGTCTCTGTGTTGCTCATTTCACCCTGAGTAAGAGAGTAAATGAAAGTTAAGTCTCCTCTTTGTTTATCTCTGAATATCTTAACATAAAGTCTGAACTTTTAAGCGCTGTTTTCGACATAATACCACATAATGCATCTCATTCTGCGAGGCTTAACACTGATTGCATTTTAAATCTCGTTCTGCAGACTGAATCATGATGGAGGCGGTGTTGACAGAGTTAGAGAGATGTGTAATCTTCATTGTTTTCTAAACAGAAAATAACAAACTGCATTTATCTTCTGTCATTTTTGCTTTCCGGACGAAGCGTCAGATTTACCGTGTGTAGGCGTGAGGTCACTCTGAGCATGTTCAACAAGCTGTCAGGACCCCCCAGCTCACACACACACACACACTCTGACAAACACACACACTGTTTGTTTAATGGCAGCAGGTCGCTCGCTCCCCGTGTGGTCAGCTGACCTTGGAGACAGTCCGTCTGCTTTGAGGTCTCATGATTTATGACGGACACATGAAGTCACTCGATTCTTCCTCCACCTGTTCTGACTCCCACACCTGCTCCCCTGGTTTCTTTCCTCCTCCTCCTCCTCCTCCTCTTCTTTTTTCTTCTTCAAACAAAACATATGTTTGTCAGAGTTTTTATTGTCAGGGAGGTTTCTTAGCTCATTATTGTCTCGTCCTGTGGGTTTTCCTTAAAATTAACACAGCAGGAGAGTTACAGCTTCCTGCAAAAATACTCTAAAGCAAACAAGCAAACACAAGCTGGGGCAAAAGACAGGAAGTTAGAACACACTGATGGGAATTCAAGTTGGACGATGGAGGTTTGGACTAGTGGTCACATGACTTTTGATTCATCTAAAAGGAGTGGTACACATACATAGTGTCAGCGTGGTGGTAACTTATTACTCATGGAAAGCCCTGCTCTAAATTTGGTAACAGTTATGACTGTAACTCACAAAATGATTGGGAATAGGTGTGAAAGTATAGACTGATATATCTTGGGTAGTGAGCTATTCAATCGCCCCCTGCTGGCCATAAAAAAGAATGCAAGTTTTTTTTTTTTTTTTTTTTTTTTTGAGGCTGTTTTCACCTTAAAGGGACTGTGAGGACTTTCCACGTGATTTTAAAAAAGTCTCATATCTAAATATATGTTGGACTTGACTGACTTGATTTGCGGCATGTTGATTCTCGATGAAAACACCACGTCGGTCGAGGAAGTATAGCAATGAAACAAGAAGTCTGGCTTTTTTTTCTGCTGTAAACGATTTGTATGATTCCTTTAGTAGTGTCAACACTTGAGATGGACTGTCTGAAAGAAAATGGAAGAGAAGACCAGAAGAAAGCTTATGAGGAGAGTGATAGAGCATGGGAGAAAGGCTAAAACATGAGCTAAAGGCTAAAACACAAGCTAGAAGCTTAAATACAAGGTAAAATCTAAAACACAATGTAAAATTTAAATCAATGGGTAAAAACTAAGACATAAGCTAGTGGCTAAAACCATTGACTGTATATAGAATGGACAGCGTGCTTCCGCCTGTCAGCGTTCTACGTTTTTGAAGCCAAAAAACCCCGTTTCTCTAGCCGCCATTGTGCAGCCAGAGTCTGCGCAGTAGAGAATTTCCGGTGGAGCCAAGTAAAAAAGAGAAATAAAAATATTTATTTCTTCTTCTTCAGAAGGTTTTCAGAGGAAAACCGAGAAAGGGCTTCAAAGAATATAGGGGCTATTTTTGATGAGTGCTTCGGCAGCTGTCAACTATCGTAAAACGAAACTTATATCGCGGTTTTTAACGTCCAATAACTAATGAGAAACTAACTTCTCAGAAAAAAAAACACCCGAACACCATGCAGCCAGATGACATCGTCATACTACCTTAGCGTAAAGATGAGAGAAACGTTTCTACGATGTATCATAATTTTTTAAAGTTTTCCCGGCTCATATCTGGAATACATGGGGAGGCGGGGCTTATGACCTATACTGCAGCCAGACACCAGGGGGCGGGGCTTATGACCTATACTGCAGCCAGACACCAGGGGGCGGGGCATCTGCCGGAGGCTTCAGTTCGAGCCGAATGTCGTTACGTCCACTCATTATACAGTCTATGGCTAAAACATGGGCTGAAGGCTAAAACACAAGCTGGAACCTTGAATACGAGGTAAAATCTAAAACACAATGTAAAGGTTTAAGCAGTTGGTAAAAACTAAGACATGAGCTTGTGGCTAAAACATGGGCTAAAGGCTAAAACACTAGCTAATGGTTAAAATGCAAGATGAAAGCTAAAACAGGGGCAACAGGCTAAAATAGGAGGGAAAGCTAAAACATGAGCTAAAACATTGGCTAAAGGCTAAAACAGGGGCTGAACTGTTTGTACTGATGTTGATTCCTGTCCACATGCAGCAGTTATTCTGCAGTGATCTGTTCAAACCTGAGAGTCTATCAATAAAATGAAGAGTCAGGTTACGTTTGCTCTGCTTGGTGAGGTTGGAGTTGGTAGATGAGCTCTGGTAGGACACAACCAGGATTCACTAACGCTACAGACATGTATCAGAGCACCAGGCTGTGAGTAGTGCTGAATTTGCTTTCTACCAAACTATGGCACAAACTTACAAAGTTTGCTTGTTGTCACGTTTCAAACAAAAGTGCTGCATACCTGTTGAAAGTAGAGGTAGGAAGATGATCTGTTTTGCATTCATTGTCCAAAACAAACCGAAAAGAGACTCTTTAGAAATGTATAAAAAATGTGGCTGCTTCTCAGTTGATTAATTGTCTCATTGATATTTTCCTTGCAATTTTATGGTTTCAACCTGTTGTTCCAAGTCTTCTTCCATAGGGCACGATGTTCATTAATAAATTATGTTTCTATTCTCTCAGTTCCCCTACTTTTTGTCCCAAACGATGTCTGGAAACAAAATCAGTCTGGGTCAAATAAATTGAAGGGGAGGAGAGGAGAGCTAGGAGAAGGGATTTTGTTTTCTGAGACAGAGAGATTGTAGCTGCACTACGGTTTGGGCTCCGAGATTTTCGGCCTTTGGTAGCGACTGCACGGACACTTATGAAGGTGAGCTTAAATCCACAGTCTTTGTTTAACAGTCATCACTCTGCAGCTGAAACATTAAATGTGACTCAGATCTGCGGATGATTAAAATCCAACCTTGTTGCTGTAAATCTCTGCCGCCAGCTCGTCTCAGCATCGGGCCGGCATTTTAAAACACTTTGCAGCTGGTGATTTATTTCGACGAGGGACGGTCGTGTCAGAGACCTTAGTGGTTCTCTCTCTCTCCTTCTCTGCCTCCTCTTCCTCACCTGTCTCATTTCATGTCCTTTATCCTGTCTGTCTCTCAGATCTCTTCATGGCTCACTCCTTCTATATCTGCAAAAACTGAAATCCAAGTGTTTACGTCTTGTTTTCAGTAAAAACATCTTGTAAGACTAAGAATGAGTCAAACAAAACAAACTCCTTCATTACTTAAATCCACAAATATGTTTATAGAAAAAGAAAAACGTAACTTTGAAGCTAACTTTTCTTTTTGATTTTCAACCAGTTTAAGTGTCATTTTGTCTCAAGATGATAGTTTTATTTTGTTTTGTCAAGTAAAGTGAACTTAATTATGTCAAGTAGATTCAGCTAAATTAAAACTTTGTATGAATTTAGTCATATTTTGATGTTTTTAATGAAGTTTTGGGTAATATCAAATTATATAATTAACATGACATAGCCTATATACACCATGTAGCATAGACAGCAGGTTGACTCCATAGGCAGCCAGCATAGATAGTTTGTGCCACCCGTGTGATTCATCCATGTACAGCAGGCTCTCACGTCCACTGTGTGCCCTCCTCGTCATGGTAACAAGAAATGGTATGGAATTAAGCTCAGTTTATTGTTCAGTAAAGATAACAAGCCTCACATGACTTAAATTATTAATGTTCTTTTTTTTTTGAAAATCACACTGCTTTGTATATTGAACAATTATTTTTGACTCCAATACTCGATATATTTGTGTGAAGACACAAACCTAAATTTTGATAGTTGATTTCAGTTAAGTTAACTTTGCTGCTCCCCATGTTTATTTTTCTCAGTGTAAAGTTGAAATGCTCCTCCCCTCTCATGTCTTCCTCTGTAAATATAAAAGTCATAACTCTTATGATGCTCAGAGGCACGAAGGAAACAATAAGAATCAATAACAATCACATCCAGCGATGAAAGTCAAACCAACAATAAAAACTTTTAGTCTCTCTCTCTCCTCTCTTCATCATCCCTTCATCATCTCCTGACCTTTCTGCTCTGTCTGTCCTTTAAATCCATTACTGTACGTATCAATACGTTTCTGTTGCTCACACTGAGCAGATACAGGAAGAGCAATACGGCTGCAATAACAATAAAAGCTCGTCATGAATAAAAGCGTCCATAAAAGAACAATCAGACGAGGAGTGTGTGTCTCTGATGGATTTTATTTTAAGGTTCTGCAGCGAGGCGGCTCGATCTTCCTGCCAGTAATGCTGTCGATCTGTACTTTGGTATTTTCGAGCTCCTGTTTTGTGTCCCAGGTGGAGGGCTCGCGTCTCCGCTGGCTCCCGCTCAGACTGGGAGACGACCAACAGGCGCCGGCCAAGCACCCGTCCCGTTTTGGCGGCGGTGGATCCGTTCTTTTTCTCTGGCGGCGCTCCTCGTCCGTAAGAGTTCTTCCAGGTGATGCGAGTCACCTGCTGGCGACCGTGACGGAGGCGCTCGGCCCTGCGAACAGCTGATTGTGTTTCACAAACATCCTATAGAAAACAGGCCAGCTCGGGGTCGCGGTGCGTCTGGAGCGTTTCCCAGCATGCACTGCATGAAAGGCAGGGAAACACCCGGGACTGAAGCTGGAGGCTTTTGTTCTCTGATGCTCTGTTTGTTTGAGAAAGACGAGTAAAAATGGGAAGAAGAGTCTGTTTGTTAACCTTTTAGTTCCCACTGTTGCGTCGGCGAGCCGTTTGCTATTCGTCCATCAAAGTGTAAACAGTAACACCTTTATCAAACAGCAGAATCAGAAAATTTTAGAAAGTTTAGATTCTTCACATTTCAGCCACTAAGTTTGTTTTACAGTTTTCTTCACGAACAAAACATAATTAGTGAAAGAATCACTCACAACAACTGGGACGTCCTACCTATTTAGGGTCATTACGTCACATCCTGACGCCCGTACCCTGAATATTCACTCTCCTTTCCACCAGAGGAATCCAGAGTTCATCATATCAAAAGTGTTGTTTCATCAAATTATTCCAAGTGGTGAAATTTCTCCTGTAAAGTCCGTTGTTTGTCTGTCTGTCGTGTCCGTTCTTATAAATAACAGCAGCTTCACAGTCTTAGAGCATTTCCTCCTCAATGTCAGTCTGACAAAGTTTGGCATATTTTATTTTCTTAGACTTCTGAATGCAAGTCTTAAGTAACTGCATCTCAATACATGGAGATTTGATACCAGGAGAGCCTGATAAATACGTCTTTATTGCCGTGCATATTCATCCATATTCATAGGCGCAACAGAAGAGACAGAGTCCATGACTGGGAGCTAAAATTTTGCAATTTTTGGCCAACCTTTTCACAAAGAGAGCAAAGCTGACTTAAAAGAAGACACTGAGCACTGATACAGCTGGTTTTGTTTGTGCAAAGTCGTCAGACTAGACTGTGGAAAATGAGAACACATCTGCTGGTGTTGGTCCCATGAGACTAAAAACTCTCTAACTCCAACAAGGTTTTACCCAAAATGCTCAAATTTCACCTGGATGTAGATGACAAGGTGTAGAAGTGATGTAGGGGATGTTTTATGTGGTTGTTCAAAAGTTGGTTATAAAAAATGAAGAAGAGGAAAAAAAAGTGTTTCAGCTGCATTTATCCTGATGTGAACTTTAGCCAAAAATAAAAACATGACATTTTCTGAAACTAGAGACTTTAATCTTTCAAATGAGGAGTCACTGATGAATTTTGACCTTATGTTTCTACAGCTATAAGCTTTAAAAACAAAGCATGGTGAAGAGGCCAGAATGTGGTGGGGACTAAAGGGTTAAACTTTTATGCTCAAAGGTTTGATTTCAGAGCGACGGACGTTTTCTCAGACTGCGGTCGCCTCTCATCTCTTTCAAACGCCGACTGTGACCTGTGTTTACTTTGAGTCACAGTAAATACGAGTTCCGTCTGTCGGGAACAAAAGGAGCTGAATGAGACAGACGAGGCTTTATCTTCGCTGCAGCGTCAGACTCACTGTCATTAAATTCGTTCTAATGATCAGATCAACCTCAATCATCTCTTCTCTCCTCTACAGTAAATATTTACATCAAGTTATAACATTTAACTGGGGCAAACCCTGTTGTTAGTTTCTGCTTTGTGGATAATAATTTAACATAAAAAAAAAACCCTGAGTCGACTTTCTCTTCAAAGCAGTGAAAAATGTATTTAAACGTTTGGACTTTTAGCTTTTGGATTACAACATTTTAATCTTCACTCTTGACGTTTTAACCTTTTCCAAACATTTCAGCCACACTCTCAAAATATGATTGCTTTATTCTATACATTCTTCTCAATTTAGTTGTTGTTTTTAATACTTTTGTTGTTGTTGACATTTTTGAATTCTTAACTTTTGGACCCACATCTTAAAACTCAGGCTTTTAGGTGTATTTTCTTAATTTTATAACCCAAGTTTTTGTCGTTAAAGATGAATGGAGATCGGATCTTTTATTAACAGCTCTTTTTTCTGTGCGAAATAACATTTTACAACTTTGAGACAATGCAACGAAGTAATGAATTTTTTCTTAACGTCTTAACTCTTCACAATACCTTTTTGGCACACATTTGACTTCTTTTTCCTTTTTTTCAACCTTATTTTCAACATATTTTTCAACATTTCTCAAGATTTATCCCTCTCCACAATGTGTACATTTCATTCTTCTATTTTTTTCCGAACAATTCAACAATTTATCCAATGTTTTATCCCCTAACCTTGTAAGTTTTTGATCTTTTCTTTAACATTTTCTTCTTTATTCACAGTCATTGGACTTACACTCCAATTATTTAAACTCTTTTCTGCACATTTTGACCTAATTCTTCAAAGTTGAACACATTTTTTGATACTTCTCTTAATGTTTGGACGTCTTTTTGCACTCTTCGTCTTCTTTCATTCACCTCCTTTACGGTTCAGTTTTTTGTTTTATCTCTTATTTAAACATCTCTTGCCCTCTTTGGTTGTTTTGACCTCTTTAAAGGAACCTGTTGGCTGAGATAAGTTGTACACAGCGACTTTTAAAACAGGTGAGCAGTGCAGTAAAGTCAGTGCCTCAAAATACACAAAACAAACTCTCTCACAGTTCCACGCTGCAGAGAAAGAAGAGGTAAAAAAAAACAACAATCTGTCCTTCAGATGAGGCTGCAGTGAATGTGAAGTAAAGATGACATCACTTCCTGCTGTGGTCAGATTAAAAATAAAACCTGGAACAAAATAAAGAATTAACAGCAGCCTCTGTGTCGCTGTTCAGGGCGCTTCAGCGGGGAGGAGATAACACGAGGAGACGGCTGGTGTGTGTGTGTCTACGTTTAAATGTGTGTGTGTGTGTGTATGTGTACGCCTCAGTGGGTTGAGGCGGAGTAAACTTTTTTTTTGGTGTTTTTCTGACCCTGAAGACCTCAGCGAGAGGGAAGGAGATGAAAAAATCAAGAAGAAAAACAGCAGTAAATGTGGATAAGTTTTTCAAAATCAGAAAAGAAAACACCCATTACAAACACTGACTCTCACGTACTCTGATATTTTGTTGGACAGCCTTTAGCATTTGCTGCGTCAGTGTTTCTTTAAGCTTCTGCAATGTCACAAGATTTGTTTCCATCCAGTGTTGCTTTATTTTTTCACCAAGATCTTGCATTGATGATGGTAGAGTCTGACCGCTGCACAAAGTCTTCTCCAGCACATCCCAAAGATTCTCAATGGGGTTAAGGTCTGGACTCTGTGGAGGCCAATCCATGTGTGAAAATGATGTCTCATGCTCCCTGAACCACTCGTTCACAATTTGAGCCCAATGAATCCTGGTATTGCCATTTTAGAATATGAAAGAAAATTAATCCATTGATGTAAAAACCTGGTCGTTCAGTATATTCAGGTAGTCAGCTGACCTCATTCTTTGGGAACATAATGTTGCTGAACCTGAGCAACTGCAGCAACCCCAGATCATAACACTGCCCCCACAGGCTCGTACAGTAGGCGCAAGGCATGATGGGTGCATCACTTCTTACCCTGATGCGCCCATCACTCTGGAACAGGGTAAATCTGGACTCATCAGACCACATGACCTTCTTCTATTCCTCCAGAGTCCAATCTTTATTCTCCCTAACAAACTGAAGACTTTTATTCCAGTTAATTTTACTGATTTGTGATTTTCTTAAAGCTAGACAGCTGTTTAATCCCAATCCCTTGAGTTTTCTTTGCATTGTGCGTGTAGAAATGCTCTGACTTTCATTATCAAACATACTCCTGAGTTCTGCTGTTGTTTTTCTTCGATCTGATTTGGCCGAAGGTTTAAGTGATTGCTGATTACGATCATTTAGTATTTTTCTGTTGTTGTTGATTAAGGTTTGAACATATCCAGAAATAGAAAAGAAATTTTAAAAAAAGAAATGCACGTTACAAGTACAAGCACACACACCCATACACATACAGAATAATCTATACATACATAGTTATTTTCACATTACACTCTAAAATTCAACTTCATCCAGATTTTTAGTTTCAAAGTGAGCTAAGAAAGGTTGCTAAGCATCAAAGAACTTCTGAAGTGACCCCTTCACAGTAGGGCTGAAAGATATATTGTTATCGTATGGTTATCAAGATATGAAAATTCGAGATATTAATATCACAATATCATAGATATCAATAATGTAGATTTTCCCAGCTCCCCCTGCATGTAAAGCTCAAACAGATCAATCAATCAATTTTCCCACTTTCTACATCCTGTTATAATATGATGCTTTTATTTTTCTGAAAAATGCTCAGTTTTCTCTAATTCTAGAGTCATATTGCATCGTATCAATATTTAGATATCTGGCATTTCTATGGAGATGTGAAATTTTGTCCTTTATTGTTCAGCCCTACTGCACAGTATATTGAATGTTTTCCAGTTGAATTTAGTACATTACCTCTTTCATTCAATGTCTATATGTAGGTGGCATTGGTTTCTCCCATTTTAATGATATCATTAGGATTTTTTCCTGACCACATTTCTTTCTGGAAGACGATGGTTTCCCAACATCCTTCCAGTTTTTAATAAAGCGTTGGACAGTTTTTAACCCCAGTAGTTTCTGTATGTTTAAAACCAAAGTAATAAGAAAATATGTAAATCAAATGTGAAGAAAACAACAACAAAATATTGGAACTTGGGTTGTGTTTGGTTGTAATATTGCGAAGGATTTCATTGGATTATTTTTACTACTGTAATATGTTTTGAAAATGTTTATCTTTTCTCCATTAAGAAAACTTATGGTGTTACTCAGACCTTGTAATTAAGTTGATTAAGTTGATTAAGTTTATTTCTACATTTATTTATTTGTTTAATTTAATTAAACGGCAAAATAAGCATAAGCTTCAGCCTACACCCTTTCGATTAGCTTCAACCATTATGTGATATTTGTATCTATGATATATTTGTGCGTGGTCTTTCAATGCTAATCGAATAAATTGAATTGAAAATTGAATTGAATGAACCTCCTTAGACGTTTTCTCTGCATGTGAGATCATGTGCCAATGATTTGACCCTTCTTAAACAGATGATCATCTTTTCCACGACCACAGGATGAGTCTTTCTCCATAACTTGTTGCCAGCTGAAAGAAAATCACCCATTCATTAATTATCAAATAGGAGGCTTGTCCCCTTTTCTCAGTTAAATCCAAGTGGTGATTTTTTTTCTTGGCCAAGCAGTGTATGACGTCTTTGTCAGGAGTGTGTTTCTGGTCCAGGGGTCGTCTCAGGATCATGGCGAGGTCGTCAGGGTCAGGCTGCACCAAGTCGTCCCCTGGGACTGCGATAAGCTGCTCCGGGTTCAGAACAAGAGCGACATTAGCATTTATGGATCCACACATGAAGTCAGAGTCCTGATCTGAGACCTCACGATGGGTTTTAACCTCCTGAGATGAAAACCGCCTTTTTAAAACGAGATAGACCAGGAACTAGACTTTATTTTATCTGAATCGAGGGGATTAATTTTGCTTTTTTTTTGTCTGAGTTCTTTAACGTGGAAGACAAACGAGGAAGATTTAAAACAAGCCGACATCAGAGGAGGCCTGAGGGCGATCATAAATGATGAACTGAGAGAGAAAAAGATCGATGACAGACCACCATGTTCATCAGCATGTGATAGACAAGGCCACTGTGTATGTGTGTGTGTGTGTGTGTGTGTGTGTGTGTGTGTCCTTGGGGCTCATGTGCAGCTTCATCTGTTTACTGGTTGAACAGACAGGAAACAGTCGGTCAGACGTTGCTGCGTCGTGTCGATCATCAATCAGACCTCTTACAGACGGATGACACGGCCTTGTGTCAATACGCTGTGTGTGTGTGTGCGTGTGTGTGTGTGTGTGTGTGTGTGTGTGTGTGTGTGTGTGTGTGTGTCCATCCAAGCGAAACGAAAACACCATAACTTAGAGAGAGACTGGAGGAGGCTCCTTTAAAGGTCTTCAGCTCTTCTGATAAAAGAGAAACACATTTATATAACTGTAATAAACCCCAGGGTTCAGTTTTATTCATTAATCTTTAAATTTATCTTTAAAAATCAAATTAAGAAAAAGGAAAGAATAAAGTGAGCTGAAGAAAGACGAGAACGCACAGATGTGGATTCAGACAAATGGGACCAAAGGTGTAAAATAATGAAAGAGATGAGAAAGAGAAAATGTGAACAGCAAATAAAGTATCAATATGAGAGAAAGGAGACAAGAAAAGACACATTAAAACGAGAAAAGCAACAAAATGAAGAACAAAATGTAAGTGAAAGAGCAGGATAAGTGATGAAATAATGACAGAAAACAGGAACAAAAGGAAAAAAAACAAGAAAAAGGGACAAAAGATGTAAAAGAGATAAAAAGTAACCAAGTAGATTACATGGTATAATGATTACTTAAGTACAAGTCAAAATAAATACCTGAAAATCTACTCATTAAAGTACAAGTATCCCAAAAAACTACTTAATTACAGTAACTTGAGTATTTGTAATCAATCAGTGACTATAAAAATGATTAATCAAAATCAGTTAAATGTTTGTGTTCTTGCTCTTTGTGCACATATTTTTCTATATTTTATTTCTTTGTTAAAAGTTTATCTCTACATTATAATCTCTATCTGGTTATTATAAACACAGATGTTTGATATTAATGTCTCAATATTTATCATCACAATAACAGTGTTACACACATTGGTAGCTGTATAGAAAACGTTGGTTTGATGTTAACCTTTGATCTAAATATTAAACATTTAAGATCATCACATTAAAAGTTAAATACGTCGTTTCTGATGCCTATTTGTTTCCTAAATATATTAGTGTGAGTGTGAATGCGTGAAAGGCATTAAATTAAATCACTTTGTAGCAAGGCGCTTTAAAAAGTTTATTCCATTTCCTTGCATTAGTTTATGGGACAGAATTTAATTTATACGTCAAATCTTTAAAACTAGTAAAAGGGAAAATAGCTCAAAGAGTTTATGAAATTTTGAAGAAACTTTCCCAATTCATTAGAAATTCAAAAAATGATATGCGCTCGTTTTTTTTTTTTTTTTTGATTGTGATCATATATATGTTTCTTTTTCTGTATTAAGCCAAAAACGGAGTAAATGCACCTTTAGACTCATTTTATTTACATTTTTCAAAAATGTTGTACTGTTAATTATTGTCTTGGCAGCTGTTTCCCTTGACAACTTTGCTCTTTTACTGATCTGTAACTTTTACATTTATATTTTTACACGTGCAACAATGTTCAGTTCACAGGGCAGATCTGCCACATCCAATATGGCCGACACGCTGACGTATCGCAGCAACAAGTGCACACGCTCAATGCTGCGTTTACATTTATATGTCTATGCAACTACCTACTTACATCACAGCGTGCTGAAAAAGACTTGAAACTCAGGAGTGAGGGCAAAAATGTAAAAATTAGACTGTCAGAGGTGTTGCCCCCTGCTGGACGGGAGAAAAACTGCAGCCTTTAAGTTTAAAGTGTTTGACAAACAGACGAAGAAAACATCAGACAGAGAAGCTGATCTCTGAAGTTTTATGAGAACTGTCTGGACGTTTACACTTTAAAGCAAAGTTAAAATCTTTAAAAACAGATTTAAATAAAAAAAAAACCCAGACAGCCCAGAGAGAGAGAGAGAGAGAGAGAGAGAGAGAGAGAGAGAGAGAGAGAGAGNTACCTACTTACATCACAGCGTGCTGAAAAAGACTTGAAACTCAGGAGTGAGGGCAAAAATGTAAAAATTAGACTGTCAGAGGTGTCGCCCCCTGCTGGACGGGAGAAAAACTGCAGCTTTAAGTTTAAAGTGTTTGACAAACAGACGAAGAAAACATCAGACAGAGAAGCTGATCTCTGAAGTTTTATGAGAACCGTCTGGATGTTTACACTTAAAAGCAAAGTTAAAATCTTTAAAAACAGTTTTAGATAAAAAATAAAAACACAGACAGCCCAGAGAGAGAGAGAGAGAGAGAGAGAGAGAGAGAGAGAGAGAGAGAGAGGTCCTAATAGAAACTGATTTAATCAGCCACGAGGGACGACAGAGAGAAGAACAAGAGAACAGCATGACACACACACACACACACACACACACACACACACACACATACACACACACACACAGAAAGAATAACAGAATTGAAGAGACAAGGTGGGGAGGAGAGAGACTCAAATAGGATAAATCTAACTGGGTCGCAGCTTGTGTGTGTGTGTGTGTGTGTGTGTGTGTGTGTGTGTGTGTGTGTGTGTGTGGACAGACAGGCAGAATCAATTGAAGGCCTATTAAGCTGATCAGCATCATGCCAAGTTTGTGAAGAGAGGAGAGTAGAACACACACACACACACACACGCTCACACACATTAGCACGTCGCAGAGTCTGTTTTACGTCTCTCGCTCTCTCTAATCATATTCATCCTCTCTCTCTCTCTCTCTCTCTCTTCACTTACCAACATCTGTAGACGTCTCTTCACCCTGAGGACTGATGTTACTACACGGTGTGTGTATATGTGTGTGTGTGTGTGTGTGTTCAACCTGTTTTCCTCGTTGTCTCTGGCGCAGTTTGTCTCACACACACACACTGAGTGAAGCTGTAAGTGTGTGTTCCTCATCAGAGAGAGAGAGAGAGAGAGAGAGAGAGAGAGAGAGAGAGAGAGAGTGCAAATTCATCATCACATGACACAACTTGACCTGGAAACTGAGCAGCTGATGAGGTGGATTCAGGAGACGTTACTGTACAAATTATGTTTTAAATCTGTTTTTTTTTTTTGGGTTGGATTTCTCTGGTGGAGCTGAGAGCTGGGTTCCTGGTTTGTTTCCAAAAAAAAAAGCTTCTGGCTCCACAACCTCAATCTGGTGACTTGTGTGCGTCACTTTACACCATGAATAGATTCAACAACCTGAATTTAAAGTTCACTTACATTTGAAAAGCAGCGAGTAAAAACTGCGGAGGAAAGTTTAGAGTCTTTAGTCCACAGATATCTGCCTCTGAAGTCGGCATTTGACATAACTTAATATTAGAATTTTAACTTTCCATACCATAAATCAACGTAACATGATTATTTGTTGACCTATGAATCAAAATTGCTTTCAGTGTTAAACCAACACTACGTAGTTTTTCAAACATAATATAATCCTTCGATATTCATTGTCATGATCCACCACTTTACAATGAGTTGAATGACCCCTCTGTCGTGGTCTGGGGGGGTCTGTGTCACTTTCACTGGCACTGTGTAACTTCGAGGTGGATGGTAGGAACC
This sequence comes from Thalassoma bifasciatum, assembly GCA_008086565.1. Lineage (NCBI taxonomy): Eukaryota > Metazoa > Chordata > Actinopteri > Labriformes > Labridae > Thalassoma > Thalassoma bifasciatum. The sequence goes on from RPOG01001604.1 coordinate 55,029, forward strand.
CTGCCACACTAAAAACTACAAGTTTGGACCAATGACTGTATATAGAATGGACAGCGTGCTTCCGCCTGTCACCGTTCTACGATTTTGAAGCCAAAAAAACCCGTTTCTCTAGCCGCCATTGTGCAGCCAGAGTCTGCGCAGTAGAGAATTTCCGGTGGAGCCAAGTAAAAAAAAGAGAAATAAATATATTTATTTCTTCTTCTTCAGAAAGTTTAGTCTCTTTTTGGCTCTTTCCCGAAGTTTCTTATATCCCCGATAAAAACTACTCACGAACGGCAGCTGTCAACTATCGTAAAACGAAACTTATAGCGGTTTTTAACGTCCAATAACTAATGAGAAACTAACTTCTCAGAAAAAAAAACACCTGAACACCATGCAGCCAGATGACATCATCATACCACCTTAGCGTAAGGATGAGAGAAACGTTTCTACGAGGTATCGTAATTTTTTAAAGTTTTCCCGGCTCATATCTGGAATACATGGGGAGGTGGGGCTTATGACCTATACTGCAGCCAGACACCAGGGGGCGGGGCTTATGACCTATACTGCAGCCAGACACCAGGGGGCGGGGCATCTGCTGGAGGCTTCAGTTTCTGATAATTCTGATAATAGCCTTAGAGCAAAAAATTATAATTTTAGCTTTTTCTACTCAAAGAAGAGGCTGCACTTTCATCAGCTCATGGGATCTGAGGGTCGTAAATAAGACCATAAATGTAAATTTTCAAGACTTTTGTTATGGAAAACATCAGTTTAAGATTTTTACAGCGTTAGTGGAAGAAAAGGGGAAAGAGAAGAACACCAGTCGGACATGGGACCAAACATGTTTTGATTGAGGCCGATTTGGCGCATAAGACAACAAAATGACGACGAGAAAACTGCAAAAATATTTATTTATCATATTTCTGTAATGATAATGATGTTGTTTTGGAGCCTCAGAGTCGGATCATTCTTGACTTTTGGAGCCTGAAGTTCCTGAGTGTTGTAAACGTGTGTCTCTGCTATAAAGTTTTTAACTCTTATCAGTCCGAGCGACTTCAGGAACCATGAGATCGTATCAGCAACAAGTCGGAGTCCGAACACTTCTTCTCCTGCCCAGTTTCCATCTTTACCTTTTCTCTCTGTCTCCTGCAGACGGTCAGACTGTGACGGCTGCACTCGATTTACAGCCTCCTTCACTATCAGCTGCAGAAGTAGAGCAGAATGGATGGAGCCTGGTGTGTGTGTGTGTGTGTGTGTGTGTGTGTGTTAGCACGCGTGACGAAGCTATAACAGGGTGATGAGCTCGCTCGTCTGACCTCCTTTGGTGCTAAATTAAAATGAACCTGAATATTGATGCCTAATGAAGGTGTGTGTGTGTGTGTGTGTGTGTGTGTGTGTGTGTGTGTGTGTGAGGGACTCAGCGATGACGAGGCTTAAAGCTGGCCACTCTGGGAGATTACCTCAATATGAGTTTGGAGGGAGAGGACACACACACACACACACACACACACACACACACACACACAGAGGAGGGAAGGAGTGTTATGAAATGATGCTGAATGTTTTTCAACACGACTGCGTGGAGGAGACAGATGTCGTTGGTGCGACAGCTCTGATTGGTTCGCGTTTAGTTCTGTGACAATTTTGGCCTCACTTTATGAAACTGGTGGCGTCATCTTCAGGGGCGGATCTACGGGGGGTAATAGGGTGGCAGCTGCCCCCCCTAAAACAAAGCCTTGCCATCCCTGTAATAAAGATTTTATTCAAAGAAAAGTTAAACCCCATCGGACAAATCTATGAATTATCAACTGCAGTAACAGAGATGATGTGACTTTACCTACCTACCCCCCCAAAAAATAAATAAATAAATAAATATGAGTCATAAGTTGAAATTTTGAGTGAAAGAAAAATACATTTTGGGGTTGAAAAGTCAAAATATTTTCATAAATAGCCAGAATTGTGGAGCAAAAGATGAAATTTTGGGCAAAAAATATCAAGTTTTGAGTTTAAAAGTCACATTTTTGAGAATAAAAGAGTCAAAAGAATGGGGCAAAAGTTGATATTTTGAGCACTAAAATAATCGTACTCAAGGGGTAAAAGTCAAAATATTGAGATACAATGTCAAAATTATAGGGCAAATGTCAAAATTTTGAGATTAAAGAGGAAATATTTTAAGATAAAGGAGTCAAAATTAAAGGGTAAAAGTTGAAATTTGAGCAAAAAACTTCAAATTTTTGAGCATAAAAGAAAAAAAGATTATTTAGAAAGTCAAAAATGTGAGATGAAAAGTCAAAAGGGCAAAAGTTGAAATTTTGATATAAAAAAAAAAAGTAAAATTTTGAGATGGAAAAACACAAAGTGCAAGTTTAAATCCTGAGATATCAAAGTCAAAACTTTGAGGCAAATAGTTGAAATTATGGGGCAAAAGTTGAAATTTTGTCTTGTTAGATATTCCAAAAAAAAAAGGGGGGGGGGGGGGGGGGCAGGAACCTTATCAAAGCCAGATTTACATTTTGATATTTTTAACTTGCAGGAATTAGCTTTAGTACATTATTTATGTGTCCATCAAACATTTTTTTTTCACTTCAAATGATGAGTGAGTGTTTTAAATAAATGTTTGGGTTATGAAGCTACTTTATGCTCAAAATATCAACTTTTGCCCCATGCTTTTGACTCTTTTATTCTCAAAAATTTGACTTTTAAACTCAAAACTTGATCTTTTTGCCCAAAATTTCATCTTTTGCTCCACAATTCTGGCTATTTATGAAAATATTTTGACTTTTCAACCCCAAAATGTATTTTTCTTTCACTCAAAATTTCAACTTATGACTCATTATAACCTCACAATTATGATTATTATTATTTGTTTTTAGGGGAGGGGCAGGAACCTTATCAAAGCCAGATTTACATTTTGATATTTTTAACTTGCAGGAATTAGCTTTAGTACATTATTTATGTTTCCATCATACATTTTTTTTTCACTTCAAATGATGAGTGAGTGTTTTAAATAAATGTTTGGGTTATGAAGCTACTTTATGGTCTTTGGTAGAGTTTCCTCTTTTTGGGTTTTCAGAATATGGTCACTATAATATTAAATTAATCCAGCACAAAGACTCTGACAACACTTAATGAATAACTGTCCGTCTCTCGCCCCCATAGATATTTCTCTAGATCCGCCCCTGGTCATGCTTCTTTTAAACTCTGAATTCAGGAAACAAAAGACAGGACTGAGTAAAGAGAGAGAGAGAGAGAGAGAGAGAGAGAGAGAGAGAGAGAGAGAGAGGTTGTGATGTATCATCAGATGTTGACGTCTGTCACTTCAGGGAACCGTCAGAAATCAGACTCTCAGCTGTCGATCAAACTCTCCGTCCAAACTGATGAAGCTGTGACAGCGACGAAGATGGAGATTTCTGCCGACTCTTTACGAAAATTTTAGATTTGGATTCATTTTTTTTGTTTCTTTGCTGATGTTCCCTCTATCCTCTGTTTGTTCTGTTTCTCTTCAATCTTTCTCCTCTCTCTCTCTCTCTCTCTCTCTCTCTTACTTTCTTTCCCTTTTTTTAAGTTTTAAACTCTCACCTCCTGATCTTGTCTCTCACATTCTTTCAATTCTCTTCACTCCTTCCCTTCTTTCTCTTTCTGTTCTTTACCTCCATCCTTCTTGTCATCTCTCTTTGTTTTTTTTTCTTCCTTTCTCTCATCCCATCTTTTCCTGCGTCTTTCTTTCATGCTGCATTAAGTTATTTTTTTGTCAGTTGAATTTTTTTAACCCTTCTCTCTATTCTTTTTATTTCTCTTTCATCAATTTCTTTCTCTTCCTCTTTTGTTATTTGTTTTTCTTTTTTCCTTTCTCTGATCCAATCTTTTCTTGATGTCCTTTTCCTTCCTTTTTTCTCTTTTCTTACTTGTTTTTTTCTCTCTTGATTTTTTAAACTCTGACTCTTATTTTTTTCACTTCCTTTCTTTCCTCCAGTCTTTCATATTTCTTTGATTTTCTTCTTGTTTCTTCTCTCCTTTTGACTAGATTTATATCCTGTCTTCTTCTTTTTCTTTCATTCTTTCTCTTTTCTTTCTTGATATTTTCCTTATTTCTATCTTATCCAACTCTCTTTTTCTTTTAAGTATTTCTTTTCTTTTGCCATAATTTCTTTGTCCTTTTCATTTTCTCCTCTCTGAATCCTGTCTTTTCTTATCTTCTATTTCCTCCCTCACTCTTTCGGTCCTTTCCTCAAGCTTTCTTCTTCTTTTTGTTCCTTTTCCTCTCCTCTGCTTTTCTTTACTTGTCACTTTTATTTCTCCTCCATCCTGTATTTGTCCTCCTTTCCTTCCATTCTCCTATTTTTATCTTCCTTTATGCCTCCATTCCTCTTTTCTTCCTTTCTTTCTTCCTTTTCTCCAATCTTTTCCTCTCCCTCCTTTCTGTCGTTCTTTTGTTCTCTTCCTTAGCTTTGAACTTTGCAGAGCTCTGTGGTTAGAGATAATTCACTGACCTCTCTCTAGCACACACACACACACACACACACACACACACACACACACACAGAAGAAGAAGAGCATTCAAGCAGTTGCTTTGAGCAGTCACAGCAACAGCAACAGGACACCTGTCAGTGAGGTGTGTGTGTGTGTGTGTGTGTGTGTGTGTGTGTGTGTGTGTGTGTGTGTGTGTGTGTGTGTGAGGTATGGTGTGAGAGTGGCTGAAACAACACGGGGGGTGAAAGACGGGAGGCCTCGCGAGCCACAGGCTGATAATTTCTAACAACTTGTGTGTGTCTTTTTATGTGTGTGTGTGTGTGTGTGTGTGTGTGTGTGTGTGT
>RPOG01001604.1:61303-96043 GCA_008086565.1 Thalassoma bifasciatum
GTGTGTGTGTGTGTGTGTGTGTGTGTGTGTGAGGTATGGTGTGAGAGTGGCTGAAACAACACGGGGGGTGAAAGACGGGAGGCCTCGCGAGCCACAGGCTGATAATTTCTAACAACTTGTGTGTGTCTTTTTATGTGTGTGTGTGTGTGTGTGTGTGTGTGTGTGTGTGTGTGTGTGTGTGTGTGTTTGTCCCAGTTTGAAAGTGACAGCTGAGCGACAGAGCGCTGACACAGGAGAGGGGGAATGACAGACACGGAGGAGGAGGAGGAGAGAAGGAGGAAGAGCAGAGAAAAAGGAGAGAGAAGAAAGGATTAAAGAGGAGTAAAAGAAGGGGATGGATGAAAAAAGAGGGATAGAAGGAGACATGGAGGGAGGAAAAGGGAAAAGAAGAAAGAGAAGAAGGAGTTAAGGGAGGAATGAAAGTAACCAGGCTGTGATGGAGAGAGGAGCAGAGACACACACCAGACAGGAAGTGACATCAGCAGAAAACGAACCAAAAATAAATTAATTCATGGCTGAACCGTTTGCAAGAATAATCTAACTGCGATTATTATTTCCTGTATTGCAGTTGCGATATTTTTGTGCGATTATTTCTCAGTTCCATTCTTTTATGTATTCAAACAAACTCATTGTAGAACATGAACAGTTACATTAATTACAGCACAAAAACACGAACCCACTACAACTACAACTGCCATATCAACATAAAACCATTAAAAATATAAAAACATGCTTAAATAAACTAAGAAGATAAATATCTAAAAGAAGGCTAAGATCAGAGAATGAAAAATATATAAAAATAAAATTAAAATAACATAAATAAACAAATAAAATGAATGAATAAATAAATAAAACCTTATTGAAAGCTAAATTAAATAAGTAGGTCTTGAGCTTGCCTTTAAAAATATGAACGTTATTCACTTTTCACTTCTTTTTTTGCCACTTTTAGACCATTTTTTGAAACTTTCTCACTATTTCCCTAGTTTGCTCGCAATTTTCTTGCCAATTTTTGCTGTTTTTGCCCATTTTTGACACTTTTCACTCTTATTTTGCCACAAACTGACGGTTTCCCAAGCTTAATCCCACCTTTATTCCTGCTTTTATAAACTTTGGCCATTTTTACCATTTTTCACCATTTTTGCCACTTTCTGAATTTTTTCATAATTTTCTCCAAAATTTTTGTTGCTAATTTTTGTTGCTCTTTGGCCTAATTTAGTACTTTCCCACTCTTTTAAGCCACTTTTGGACCATTTTTTGTTACTATTCAAGTACTTCGATGTTCCATCTTAATTGAAAAGCCAACTTTTGTTGCTTGTTTGGTACTTATTACCACCTCAAACTAGGTTTTATTGCTACTCTTTCCGGTTTTTGCCCCTTTTCTACCACTTATATTGTTTCTCTTGCAAAGATAGTTTTCAACAGTTGGCTATTTTGGTTGAGTAGATCATAAAAAATTTACTGTTAAAATTCTGGTATTTTGAGTTATTTCAGGTTGAAGACACATTGCACTTAGTTTGCGATTAGAATATTGCGATTTAATCGAATTTGCAATCAATTTCCCAGCCCTAGTTGAATTTTAAGTCATATTTTTCTGTTTTACTGTTTTGTTTTCATAAGCAGTGCTCGCTCTCTTCACTGTTTCTCTATGCAACTCGACCACTGGTGCATTATTTCATTTGTAGCAGCTTTTGGATGCAAATGCATTTTTCAATCATTTTATAGAACGTCATATTGAAAAGTAGGAAAGATTTGAACATTTTAAGGACTTTTCATCAGATTATTTTAAGCTTCCTCTTTGTTCCGTTTCCTCCTAAATGAGCATCATCTGGACTCGCTGACCTCTGCTCCTCTGTTTTCTTTCTTTTTCACCTGAACTCCTCGTCTATCATTCAGGTCAGTGGACGTTTGAAGGGCAGATCCAACCCCTAACCAAAGGGAAAGAGCGAGTGAGTGAATAAGAGAGTGAGCGGATGAATAATGAATGTGTGAATGTGTGTCAGTGTGTGTAAGCACCGCTCGCCGGAGCCTGGAGGGTCGTGGGTAAATATCAGCTTCCCGCGATCGGGCGACGCGGCTCGTTGAGGCTCGGCCCTGATTTGAATGATGTCACGGTGTAACCTCAGCTGAAAGGTGACTCTGTGGTGGAAGGAAAGACTGTTGCATGCTTAATTTCATGTCTTACTGCTCACCTGACACCTGCAGGGACAAGGAGCCTCTGTACGAGAACTGCTCTTACATCAGGAAGTTTTCAGAGCCAAACAAGACACAAAAATGCCTTGTCATCCTTTTTTTATTTTTTTTTTTAAGATATTTTTTGGGCTTTTCTGCCTTTAATTGGATAGAGGAGGACAGTGGATAGAGTACGAAAGGGGGGAGAGAGTGGGGAGTGACATGCGGGAAACAGGCCACAGGCAGGAATCGAACCCGGGCCGCCCGCTCGAGGGCGAACCTCATGGTGCGCGGCCACATCCACCAGGCCATCTGCGCCCCGTGATTTCAACTTTTTATCTAAAAATTCTGGTATCTTATCTCAAAATTTTGACTTTTTAATTCATTGTTTTGGCTTTTATCTCAAATTTTGATATCTTGTCTCCAATTTTTCACTTTTTATCTAAAAATTTTGACTTTCTCCCTCATGATTTCAACTTTTCATCTCAAAGCTCTGATATTCTATCTAAAAATGTTATGCTCTCTCAAATTTTGATCCTGTTTCAAATTTTTAACTTTCGCACCTGAGATTTTGACTTTTTTATGCTTCGTTTTTTTATGAGATTTTATTAGAAATGTTGACTTAGGGTGAGGTCACTCTGGCTTTTGAAATCTCAAAATAAGAAAAGGAATGTTCGTGACGTACACACACCGACCGTGCCTTTGTTCGCCCTTTGTTTGAGAACGTAGACTGTATAAAACATGGACGTAGTCCCGCTCGAGGGTGAACCTCATGGTGCGCGGCCACATCCACCAGGCCATCTGCTCCCGTCATCCTTTTTATATCTCTTAAATCAGGGGTTCCCAAACTTTTCAGCCTGTGACCCCCAAAATAGCAGCGTAAGGGACTGGTGACCCCCTGCTGTGATACAACACTAATGGGATAATCCAAAAACAGACAAAAACCAACAAAACCCTCCTGAGGATACTTAATTTAACTGATCGATAGAAAATTTACAGACTAATGTGCATTTTGCTGTGTTCACGGCATCAAACTTGAACAAAGAAATGACTTTTTGTCTATTTTGTAAAAGACAAACGTATTAAAATATAATAGAAAGTGGGGTTAAAAACGAAAATAAGAGTGTTATTACCTATTTTACAAGTACTTAAAAAGTATCAAAAGCTAAAACCCTGTGTAAGGTACTGGGGGATAGTTACAGAGCGCTGGGGGGTTTCGGTCCCGACCCCCACTTTGGGAACCACTGCCTTAAATAACAAATCTGAGGCCATAATTTGATCTGAAACAACTCTAGGAGTGTCCTTTGGTTGTAACTGAGAGGAAAAGTGTGAAAAGTTGACACATGTATCAGATTAATTTCGGCTCAATTCAGCCAACCAAACATCTTGAACTATTGGTGTTAATGAGCAGCGTGCTAACAGAAAATTTTAGCCCTCGAACTTAAAAAGAGAGTGATGTGCTTTTATCAGACTTTATTTTGTCCTTCAGGTTGTAGCTTTACGCGATATACAGCTCAAAAACAAATCTCTCCTTTAACTCTCTGTTTTAGCTGCTGTCTCTTTAAGACTCTCTTCCCTCTGAAAGAGCGTTACTTAGGCGTTGATCAGTTTAGATGGATTCAAGTTAATAAAACATATTAACATGCAGCAGTTTGAAAATCTGAATATCCAGCAACTGTTTAAATCTATGTTTGAAACCTGGAAATGCAGAATACCCCCTCTTTAAAATGATTTCTGTAGTTTTCATACTTATGGTTTGCACACTTCCTAAAACAGAACCATTAAAACATAATTCTAGAGTGTTGGAAAAACCTAATTTCAGTCTTTCATTTTAGCTGCTGTCTCTTTAAATGACAGAAATGAGAGGCACAAATCAGCAAGAACGAAGTGCGTAAACCATGCGTGAGGCTTAAGTCCATTCATATCTGTCCAATGGCGTCTGTTTGGTCGTGTCCATCCACCGTCCTGCTGTTGGTTTCCATTGGCATCCGACCATTGGTGTTTGTCCATCAGCATCCATTTGTTTGCGCTTGTCCATTGGCATCCTTCCATTGGTGCTCACCCATTGGTCTATCCATCAGCGTTGGACCATTGGCGACCATCTGTTGGTTGTCCCTTTGTTGGCGTCCATTGGTTGGCACCCGTTTGTTGGTGTCCATCTGTTGGCTTGTATCCAATGGCATCTGACCATTGTTGTCTGTCAGCCCCTTTTCGCTGGCGTCCATCGGTGTCTGTATATAGGTGTCTGTTTATTGGCGTCCATCCATTAGCGTCAGACCATTGGCGTCTATTTGTCGGTGTCCCTCTGTTGATGTTTGTCCATTAGTGTCCTCCCGTCGGCGCTCCTGTTTGTTGGGTCCATTCACTGGTGTCCCTCTGTTGGCGTCTGTTCCTGCGCCCGATTGTTTACGCCCGTTCATTGGTGTCCATCTGTTGGCTTGCATCCAATGGCATCTGACTTTTGGTGTCTGTTTCTTGGCCACTTTTTTCGCTGTCGCCCGTCCATTAGTGTCCTCCCGTTTGCATCTGTTCATTGGTGTCCCTTAGTTGGTGTCCATCCAATGTTGTTTGTTCATTGGCGCTTCCATTGGTGTCCATCTATTGGCTTGTATCCAATGGCATCTGACCTTTGGTGTCCGTCTGTCAGCCCCTTTTCGCTGGCGTTCGTCGGTGTCTGTACATAGGTGTCTGTTAATTGGCGTCCATCCACTGGCGTCGGACCATTGGCGTCCATCTATTGGTGTCCCTCTGTTGATGTTCGTCCATTGGTGTCCTCCTGTTGGCGTGCCTATTGTGGTCGGACCATTGGAGTCTGTTTGTTGGCGTCCATTCATTGGTATCCCCCTGGTTGGTGTCTGTTCCTTGGCGCCCATTTGGTCATTTATTGGTGTCCATCTGTTGGCTTGCATCCAATGGCATCTGACTTTTGGCGTCTGTTTCTTGGCAATTTTTTTCGCTGTCGCCCGTCCATTAGTGTCCATCCGTTTGCATCTGTTCATTGGTGTCCCTTAGTTGGTGTCCATCCAATGGTGTTTGTTCATTGGCGCTTCCATTGTGGTCCATTTGTTGGCGTCCATTTGTTGGTGTTAGTCTGTTGGTGTCTTTTGGCGTCTGTTCCCAAACTGCTGGAGACAAACATATCTTGTAAAGCACTAAACTAAAACATTTTCTACTCCTCTTCTCTGCCAAGTGTGGGCCCAAGGAATTACTCATCAAACGTTTCCATGGTGGTTTCTGTGTGATGAGTCATAAAAAAGCCTGTTTTTTTTGCACTCAACACACCAGGAGCTCCTGCTCCTTCGCCATGTTGTCGGCGAGTCCCTAACGGGCAGTTCAAAGTTGTCATCAGCACTTCTGAAGGCCTGTTAGGTGCAGAGCTATAAGACTTGGTGTTTTAGGCCCACCCCCTCCAATGTGTCATGAACCAGTTAAATCCTAATGTGATAATGTCATTTTTTCAGCCAGTCTTGTGAGGATTTCTCCTATTTTCTTTTTAAGATGGACCATTTTCAAGCAGTTTACAGACAGATTCAGGGATTTCTTAGACACATTTATATTCAAAGATTTTCTGTAGCTCCAGTTTGACACGTTTCTGTCATTACAGAAGGTAAAACTGACTCCACATCTCTCTGAGTCTTTTTGTACAGTCTGTAAAGTTTTTCAGGGCTCCAAACTGTGCAGGAATATCAGCTTTCATGCTCTCTGTACCGAAGTAAAAATCATCTTTATGCATCACCTGGACTTTGTGATGTTATGAAAAGAATCTTTCTCTGTGTTTTCTCGCTGAATAAGAAGGTTTCCTGCAGCCAAACTCTTCTTGTCACTTTTATTTTCTCCTCCGGTGGAGGATAATTACCGGTGTCTCTCTTCGTGATGCACTGTCACAGTAATTTATGGTAATAGTCTCTGATAGATCTTTGCTACTGTTCTGTTCTGAACATTTCCAGTATTTTCTGCTTGCTCGTGCATAAATGACAGACACCTACACAACACGGCGAACGCCACTTTACCGTTAGCAGAAACCTTCGTTAGCCACGTGCTAACAAACGTGACGTGGAGAGAAGGAGGGCATCCCTGGCCTTGGAAATCTTCTGAAATGAGGAAGGTAGAGGGAGGGTGCCAGATCTGAGCTGGTGGAACACACACACACACACACACACACACACACACACATTATTCCTGCTACTGTAAAATGTGTGAACAAACAAACAGCTGTCGATTTATGGGTTGCCAGACTTCGTTGCCAGGCTTTTGTTTATCCCCCTTTTTCTGTATCAGGGTCAGTCCTTCTGGCATGAGCCTCCTCCTCTGTGCACACACACACACACACTGTCTCACACACACACACACACTCTCACACACTCATTAGGAGTAAGATGCAGGACGAGAGGAACCTTGAATAACAAAAACGTCATTATCAACTTAAGTGTCGGTGCAACTTGCTCGTAGCAACTGAGTTAATCAATGCAGGGCTTCACACACACACACACACACACACACACGGAGGCGTAAAGTCACACAGGAGAAATCTCTTCGTGCACATTTACATTTTCATCGACTCTCTCCGTCTCGTCTCTCTCAGCTGCTTTTGGACATGATGGTGATAATTACCCACAATGCTGTCTGGCAGGCTGTGTGCTTCTGTGTGTGTGTGTGTGTGTGTGTGTGTGTGTGTGTGTGTGTGTGTCTTTTGGAGAGTCATTCTCCAAAATCAGCAGCTGATGACAAAGATGCTGTCCGTTAATTCAAGACCTCCTCTTCAATCTCTTGTCTCTTCTCTCTCTCTCTTTTTTTTTTACTTCTCCTTTTCTCTCTTCTCATCAGTTCCATCTTTTTTAATTTATGTTACATGTGTCATGTGTTTCTGCCTCTGTGTCTCTTGAATCTACAGTCAAATGTACCTCTTACACTGTTTTCTTTCTTCTTTTAACCCTTTAGTTTTCAACTCATTCATTTCTTTATCTCACCTTATTCTCTTCTTTTTCCCTCCTGAAACATTTATCTCTCTGTTCATCCAGATCTGCCGAACCCCTTCCTGCCTCCTGATTGGCTGAGAGCACAGAGCCACAGGTGTTCATGTCCCCCCCTCGGTCCACGTCCTCCTGATTTCTGATTTCCCCCGGGTGTGTGTGTTTTGGTGTGTTTTGTGTGCGACTGTGTGTGTGTGTGTGTGTGTGTGTGTGTTAATTAAAGCTGTGTGTGAACAGGACGGCTCTGGTTTAGTGATTACCAGGACAGGACTGGACTCAGATCGGTGGGTTTGGTGTGTTCGGAGCAGGAGTGTGTGATCAGCTTCATCGCTGTGGGATGAAACGTTATTTATGACCACGAGTGTTGATGGTCGTTTCCGTTTAAAGAGGGGGTATTGGGCTTTTTCTCTCGGCTTTATTCTGTCCCTCTGGTGCCTCCTGATTAAAAAGAAATCCTATTTTCTCACATTGTGCTACAAAAACCTTTATTTCAGCCTTTGTTATAGCCGCTGTCTGCTCCTCAAACCCTCTTCCCTCTGATTGGTCGACGCTCTAGAGCAGTGAGTCTCAACCATAGACTGTTTAATGAGTGGACGTAACGACGTTCGGCTCAAACTGAAGCCTCCAGCAGATGCCCCGCCCCCTGGTGTCTGGCTGCAGTATAGGTCATAAGCCCCGCCCCCTGGTGTCTGGCTGCAGTATAGGTCATAAGCCCCGTCCCCTGGTGTCTGGCTGCAGTATAGGTCATAAGCCCCGCCCCCTGGTGTCTGGCTGTAGTATAGGTCATAAGCCCCGCCTCCCCATGTATTCCAGGTATGAGCCGGGAAAACTTTAAAAAATTACGATACCTCGTAGAAACGTTTCTCTCATCCTTACGCTAAGGTAGTACGACGATGTCATTTGGCTGCATGGTGTTCGGGTGTTTTTTATTCTGAGATGTTAGTTTCTCATTAGTTATTGGATGTTAAAAACCGCGATATAAGTTTCGTTTTACGATAGTTGACAGCTGCCGTTCATGAGTAGTTTTTATCGGGGATATAAGAAACTTCAGGAAAGAGCCAAAAGGAGACTAAACCTTCTGAAGAAGAAGAAATAAATATTTTTTATTTCTTTTTTTTTACTTGGCTCCACCGGAAATTCTCTACTGCGCAGACTCTGGCTGCACAATGGCGGCTAGAGAAACGGGGTTTTTGGCTTCAAAATCGTAGAACGGTGACAGGCGGAAGCACGCTGTCCATTCTATATACAGTCAATGGTCTCAACCTTTTTGACCCCCAGAGTTTATTTATTTTTATTTTTAGTTGTAGAAAACAAAAATCAACACATATCAATTAAAACATAAACAAAACAGGGGGAAAAAAGCCAATTCTTCATTTGGACAGTTGTGTTGTTGAACTTGAAAAAGAACATCAACATTTTTGTCTTTCCATTTTGTGTAAGGAGTTATTTATTGTTTTTATTTTTTCTTAATGAATTTTACACTCAATCAGGAAGAAATACAGTACATTCATTGTTGCCCACACTGCAAAAACGGAAATCTAAGCAAGTGTTTGTCTTATTATTATTTTTTTTAAAAAGTCTTTTTATCCTTAATATGAGCCACATTCACCTGACCAGTATAGAAAGATGTCTTATTTCAAGTTATTTGAAGACAAAAATGACACCTGAGTTGCTTGAAGCAAGTAAAAAAATTGGCAATTTTTTTTTTTACATTTTCTGAAATTTGAGTAATGTCTTCATAAAAGAAACTTTTATTTATTTTACTCCATTGCCAGATTTTTTTTTTACCTGTTTCAAGCAACTCAGACATCATTTTTGTCCTTGAATATATGCATATGTATATATATTTTGTAAAATTTCTTTTTGCAAAGTTTTCGATTTTCTATGTATAGACAAACACTACACAATGCTGAAAGGAAAAGAAACACACAGAGAAAAAAAAAGACAAAAACAGACAAAAAAGCCAGAACTTATCCGTTAACAAACAGAGAAAAATATTTGAATATCTTTAAATGAGACATTTTTCTAGACTGGCCAGTTGAATGTGACTCATATTAAGAATTAAAAGACTATTTTTATTCCAAACAAGACACAAACACTTGGTAAGATTTTAGTTTTTGCAGTGCAGAAAATGAACGAGTTCATGTACAATCGCTCATTAAACTTGTTCAGATACAAACTGAGCTGACACAATGAATTTCTGAAAATTAATAAGCAGAAAACAACCCTGCCTGGAATTTTGTAATTTGATAGTAGTTCAATTTTTCCCAAATGTTTTGGCGACCCCAGGAAATCATTTGACACATGAATATTAAGAGATCTAGCGATTTCACTTCATACCCTTGATTAAAGGAAACGCAGAATACCCCCTCTTTAAACGATTCTTGCAGTTTTTATACTTTTAGTTTGCACATTTCCCGAATAAAAACTGTTCAAACATGATAAACCCACCAATCTGATCACAAATAAATGAGATGTGTAATAAAAAAAATCACTCTCATAAATAGATAATGTCAGGAATCTTTTTGACACAACCACTGGCTCACGAATTATCCCCTACTTAACAACAGCAAGCTCCAACACACACACACACACACACACACACACACACACACACACACACACACACACACATAGATCCATGCAAGGACACATAACTTTCTATTTCTGTCTGTATCTCTTATTTCACTCTGTTGTTCTCAGCTGATCAATTCACCTCTCATTCCTGTTCGCTTGTTTATGAAGCTGTCGATCAAAATATCATCACGAGTTCTTGTGTAAATAATACGTATGGAGTCAAATCTGCCGTAAAGAAACACGNTCCTTCTTCGTGAACACCTTTGTTTTTGTGTCCTTACCTCCTTCTCCTGTCTGTCCTTGTCTCCTTTGTTGACACCACCTTCATTCTTGTGCCCATCACTCTTATGTTAACACCTCCTTCTGTCTTTGCCTCTTTTATTAACACCTCTGTCCTTGTGTCCTTCCCTCCTTTGTTAACACCTTCCTTCCTTCTGTCCTTGTCTATTTCTGCTTACACCCCTGCACCTCACTCTGCAGCTGAATGTTTTATCTAAATGATCTTTTTATTTATTTTAATGTCGTCATCTGGTCCCTTTAAGGAGTCGGTGAGTTGGACAGCTGGCAGCCTGACGCAGGTTTCTTTTATTTCACTTTAATGTAATCACCAACACAACAAACCTGCAGCTGAGCTGATAAAACATACAGCGATAAAATGTACGGATAAAACACCCAATAAACAAAAAACCATAATGACTAATGTGGTTAAATGATGCTGAAGGAAAACACACAGCACAGGCCAAGAGATAGAGAGAGAGAGAGCAGAAAGAGAGGGGGAGAGAAGTGAAGCAAGAAGAAGGAAAGAAAGGAAAGAGGGGATAATGAGATGAGGTAGAGGAGAAAATAAGGAAGGCGAGCAATTTAGAAGGGAGGTCGAGAGAAAAAACAAAAGAAATGGGAAAAAGAAAGGAGGAGACATAAAGGGAGAAGGATGCAAGGAAAGAAGGAGAGGAGGTGAAAGGAAACAAGGAGACAAAAAGGGAGTAGGTGACAAAGGAAGCAAGGAAACTTCCTGGTGAGGAATAAGAGCGGATAAGGAGGGATAATAAAAGCATTGAAAGAGAAACAAGTAAGGAATGAAAACCAGATGTTTTTGGAATAAAGGAATCTTAATGTGCGTGAAAATGTTGAATAATTAACTCCAGCGTTTCTGAACCTGAACAGGCTCCAGAGAAGTTGAGATGTTTGAGCTCACGCAGTAAAAAACGACCTCTGTTTAATTTAGAAATGTAGTTTTTAAGGTTTGTCCAGCTGCTTCGGAGGGTTGAGTCTGTTCCTACAGCGTCTGATGGAGATTTGACGACGTCTATAAAACACTTTATCTACAATACGACCTTGACCAGAATATGAACTGATGTGTGTGTGTGTGTGTGTGTGTGTGTGTGTGTGTGTGTGTGTGTGTGTGGGACATCTCACTCATAGAGGACACCCACCGACACACTGAGAGCTAATATGGAAATCATAACACACCGTGATGTGTCATTGAGCGTGTGGTAGCGTATGATGTAAAGTGAATGGGTGGTAACGCAAATTAAAATCCTGACAGGGTGAGCAGGACGTCCACAAGTTTTTTACTTTGCATAACGACACATACACTGAACATTATCTGTCTTCTTAGGCAACTTTCAGACGCTTAAAGAAAGGATAATGTTTCGTCAGTGTGTTGTTATGTGAATTAAAATCCAGTGTGAACTATTCCACGTCATCAAAGAGAGACATTTGAACACTTTAGGACTTTGTTGTGTGGTTAATCAAGTCATTGATTAGAAAATGACCAATATATATATTTTTAAATGAGTATTACTCTGGAAAATAAATCTAATTGTAATTCCCTTAAATTAAAAGTCAAATTTATGAGATAAAAACCTCAAAATTTGAACCTTTTTTCCTCAAAATTATGACTGTTAATCTCAAATTTTTTTTTTTTCCTCATAATTTTCTAACCCAATTTCCTCAAAGTATTGACTTGCCTCCTAACTTTGACTTTTTATCTCAAAATGTTAACTTATCCCACAATTTAGGATTTGTTTTATCTCATACTTTCTGCTTTCTTATCAAAAAACGTCGACTTTATCTCAAAATTTTGACAGCATTTTCTCAAACTTGTGACTTTTGTCCAAAATTTTGACTTCAACTCTCAACATTTTCACTTATTTCATAATTTCTACTTTTTCATCACAAAATTTTGACTCTTCATGTTATCATTGTGACTATTTTATCTCATAATTTCCACTTTTTTCAAATGATTTTGACCTTTTTTAATCTGATAACTTCCACTTTTTCATCAAATAATTTCGACTTTTTCTCTCATACGTTCTTCATTCTTATAATTTTGACCTTTTATCTCGAAATATCAAGTTTTAACTCACAATTGATTATTTTATCCCTTAATTTTGACTTTTTTAAAATCTCATTATATTTACTTTTTATCTCATAATTGTGACTCTTTTAATTTAATAATTTTTTTTACTTTTTATCTCATAATTTTGACTTTTTTCCAAAAATTTTGACTTTCTATTTTAAAATTTTGGCAAAGAAACTTTAAAACTTGAAGTCATTGGAAGATTTATAGAGAAACAGAAATGTCTGAAACCAAACAAGCGTAAAAGTTGCTTTGGGACAAAGAATATGACAAAACAGGATTATTATAATTACTTTCAATGTTATTTTTAGTATTAATTCTAAGAAGTTTTCCTCGATAAGCAGTGAATGTACTTCAGAAAGGTTTTGACCGTCACTGAAATCGTCTTGATGGTGAACAGTCATTACTGAGACTTAAACTCTAGAACAGTGATTCCCAACCTGTGGTCCGTGGCCCCCTGGTGGGCCGTGAAGGTACAGCAAGTGGGCCACGAAATCATTTCCAAACTAGTATTTTATCGGAGTGTAATTGTATAAAGATACAAGGTACAAATAGAAAAATTAAGATACAAATACAAATAATAACATTCACAATGTTTAACTCGGTTAAGTTTTAAAGGAAGTTAAAACAGTTCTGATTTTAATATATGTAAGAGTCCCCTAAGAAGGCATGTTATTCCTCTATAGATGGCATGACCTGAAAGATAACAACAACTTGAAATGTCATTGAAAAAAAAATGTAATACATCCCAAATTTTAAAAAATTGTCAAAATTGTAACCGGAGTGCTGAGCCTGAAATGTAACGAAAAAGCATAAAGTAAAACCCAAAATATAATAATTGCACCAGAATGTAACAAGTTGTCATAATTTGGGCAAAAAGTTACAACGTTTTTGGCTTAACGTCTGTTTCATTACCTCCCAGATATCACATTTTGGGTTTTATTACATTTTTTTAGATTAAATTTTAGGTCATTGTTATATATGGGGTTCTAAAAAAAAACATATATAGCGGTATGTATTGGGTTGGAGGTGGGCCTCAAACATTTTTGAGCTTTAAAAGTGGGCCCTGATTTGGAAAAGGTTGGGAACCACTGCTCTAGAAAAAAATGTTGTCAGAATTTTGTGATGAAATTTGGTTGGGAACCGTTGAGTTATTCATGATAAAAATGAAAAAAAGCGTGTTAATTGGAGTAGATTTGAAGTGGAGTCTGACGGCAGGTTGTGTGAATCCTCTGGAGGAGCAAACGTGCAGCAGCAGGTCGTAATCAGCAGGACGGTCTTGATGTTAACGCGTTGAGAGCGCAGCGGCGGCCCGCAGAGGACTTTGAGGTGAAGTCGGTGGCGTCAGAGCGTTGGATGCCAGAGGAGCGGCCAAGCTAATGAGTCAGGTTGGCTCAGCGTGAAGGAGCCGGCCTGGACTGTCTGCAGCCCGAGCAACAACAAAGCACAAAGAAGCAACTCCTGGCAGTCAGGGACGATCAGTCAGACACCGAAGAACAGAAAAGCACCTTCAGCAGCCGCAGACTGATCCAACTCCCTGTGACGGGCCGGGACGCAGGACGCCAGTGGAGACGAAAAACAAAAAAAACAGAGTCTGAAAAAGAAGATAAGACCAAAACCATGATCACAAAGACCTGAATGACTCACTTTAAACTCACTGCAGGAGCTGGAGTTTACATAATAACACATCTATAGTCTGATTCAAGGAAACAAGACTTTTATGACCACGGCTTTTATCATTAATGTCTCTGTAAAGTAAAAACTTTCTTCCACACTGCAAAAACGGAAATCTAAGCAAGTCATTATGTCTTATTTGTAGTAAAAATTGTCTTATTTTTCTTAATTTGAGCCACATTCACCAGACCAGGTCATAAAAATGTCTTATTTCAAGTTTTTTTAAGACAAAAATGAGGTGTAAATTGCTTGTAACAAGTCAAAAAAATCTGCCAATGGGATAAGACGAATTCGCCCGGGAAGTTTCTTGAAATTAGAAAGATGTCTTAAAACAAGAATCTTTTATCTTATCCCATTGGCAGATTTTTTTTTACTTGTTACAAGCAAATGATGCCTCATTTTTGTCTTTAAAAAACTTGAAATGAGACATTTTTATGACCTTGTCTAGTAAATGTGGCTCAAATCAAGAATAGTAAGACAAATTTGACCAAAAATAAGACATAATGACTTGCTTAGATTTCAGTTTTTGCCGTGCACTGACAGCTGCACTGCTCTCCTGGCTGATAAAAACTTGTTTATGTAACAAGATTTGGATGAATCTGACTCTATTTGTCAGATCAGTTAAAAATGATGCGAAGAGGAAAAGTACAAGAAGAGACAACCAGGGAGAAACGAGGGTGAAAAGATACAAGTTTTGAATGAATCAGTGTCAAGGTACAAACTTTTACTTTGTTTTGTACAACAACTTTGAGCGGTTGTGTTTGCTCGTTTATCAGCGCGACACAGGTGACCCGGGAGGAAAAACTGCGACGTGCTGCAGCTCCGTTTAAAAGTGGAACGTAATACTACTCGCTGCATCATGTCCACGGTGGAGTAAAAACACCTTTCTTTGGTCAGAAAGCAGATTTGTGGAGGTGTGAAGGTTTCACATCCAGCACGCAGATTCGCCGTGACGCACGGAGGCGGCTGCATGTCAGGGTCACCCCTCCCCTCCTCAGTCTCCTCCCCCCTCCCCCATCCCGAAGCCAAACGGTCCCTGTGGTCCTCTGCCAGCTCAGCTTGGCTCTCTGCCTGATATCAGTGAATCATTTCCTGCGCTGGGCAGCGGCTCGGTGCGTTAACAGCAGCAGCAGCGCGGTGACAAAATGTGTTTTCTCCTCTCAGGCTAATTGAATTGAAGGTGCTGCATATTCACTGCTGCTTCTGGACAGCAGTGTCCTCTTAGGAGAGGTATTTCTGTGAGAGTTTTCGCTCTCCATCATGGCGCTGTGACAGGACACTCCGCTTTTAGAGCGCAGCAAAAGGGCTGATGGGATTGGTCCTGAGTGATGCCACACCTGCAGAGAACTGTCCCTCTTCATTCTCGTCTCTTTTCCCCAGAAAAGCAGAGGATCTTTTAGGGACAAAACTATAGAGAGCACGGGACGAAATGCTTATCAACCTGCAAGTCAAGGTTGTGCATAACTTAAAGATCATAGCAGCATCTCGTCCTATAATGGACATTGTACGTTTCGTGCCAACATCGGGAGCTGCTGCCAGGCGTGTGCAGTTTTATGTAGGATGGCAGGATGTAAGGGTCTGGAGGTCCAAGTGTAGCTATTAATGTCCGTCTTTTTATGAACCATAACCATCGTCTTTACCCCGACAGAGAGTGTAAATGTCCTTGTAAAACCTTAAACACGACTTTTAAGCTCCATAAGACGTTCAGTTTTATATGTTAGAGAACACATTCATGCCTTTCAAAGTACGCACAGGAGAGGGATTCAACCTTTCTATAAACCTGAGACATGAAGCAGCAACAAAACATGACGTCCAAAAAAACCTGCAGTTCCTGAAGCGTCCACTTGAGGCTCAAATGTCTCATGTTTGGAGTAAATAAAACTAATTACAGCCTGGTTTAAAAAGTGCAGCTCATTTATTGTGTGATAAACTCTGCAAGACCCAGATTTAGAAGAAAAGTTTGCAAGTTGTTTGATTTTGTGGCCTGATGCATATTTACCATCCAAAAGCACTCTTAAACTTCAACACGTCGAAAAAAACGGAAATCTAAGCAAGTCATTATGTCATATGTTAGTAAAAATTGTCTTGGTGTTCTTGATTTGAGCCACATTCACCAGACCAGGTCATAAAAATATCTTATTTCAAGTTTTCTTAAGACAAAAATGAGGTCTGAATTGTTTGTGACAAGTAAAAAGAAAAAAAGAAAAATTGCCGATGGGATAAGATTAAAATTTGTTGTATTAAGTTGTTTTTCTAATCTCATTGACAGATTTTTTTAACCTATGATTTATTCTAGATATACACAAAAAAAAGGAAGCCAAGAGAAAGGTTTTAGCATCCCAACTAACAGCTACCTGCCAGTCAGCTGGAAAAGTTGTGTCTAACTTTACTCTTTGTAAGATCTTAATTGATGCATGAGAAGAAAATCTTTACGGCGGCATCTTGTGAAAGGACGTAAAAGTGAGTGAAAACCTAAAAATTGTAGCTTGAATCAGGCAGGAAACAGTTTAAATTTTGCTGTAAATATGTGCTTTGTTACATTGGATCCAATGTGGATTGCTGGGCTTTTGGGGCGAGCCTCTAGTGGACGCTTGGTGTACTGCATTCTTCTTCTTTTTAAATTTTTTTTTTTTCATGTGCGTCTTGATTACCTTCATGCAACATTTTCAGATGTTTTAAATGACAAATGGCCTCTAAGATACCACAGACAACAGCTCTTGGATCAGTATGAGGCATTTGATAATTCCTGAATCAGGTAGACCAAAAACAAGAAACTAAAAGTTCTTCTTCTAAAGCCGCCTCATTGAGTTGTTGGTGGCTTCTTAAGTAAAACTGACTAACCATTATAAAAGCAAGATAAACTTCCAGATCACAGCTGAAGGAGTTTTCTCAGCCCCCTTTTCTCTGTGATGGATTCAATCTGACAAACTGAGAGCCAGCAGCTTTGTACGAATCAGGCAGAGGAAGCTCTGATGCTCCAGCGCAGAAACTCGGTCCTGATCTCGCCCTGAGTCTCAAAACCTATTAACCCACGAATCGGTTCGTGCTACGCTCCTGAATTACAGCTTGATTAGAGCCCGACATTTTGTGTTCACGTGTTGGTGCTTTTGCAGTTAATGATGTTCTGTTTTTCACCTGAGCAGTCAGAGTGCACGCTCCTTCACAAAATGAAACAGAAACAGCTTCACGACCTGCCACACTAAAAAATCTCACTCTGCAGAGTTACAGGCAAAAGGATTTTTCTGATACTTTTAAACCTGGGCCTTTATTTTTTACACATTTGAGGTTTGAATGACTCACAAATACAAGGGTCAATGACAAAAAGAGGGTCTAAAAACTTATTTTTAAAAAGTTCTTTGAAAGTGGATAAAAACATATTTCTAAGTGAAGAATGATGTTTTCTAACAGATTTCAGTAGTTTACCAACATTTCAAAGTTTTTAGGTTCATTATGTTTTAGTATTTTTAATTTGAGCACCCAAAAATGTCAGGTGGTGCAACCAAATATATGAAAATATATTTATATGTTCCTGTTATTTTTTCTGTGTGAAATTATTGGCAAGTATCTCTCAAGTTTCTGTAGTGACTCATACATTTTCATTTTGTGTGTTTCATTTCTTTTATTTGTGAATAAGATAAATAATTTGATGTTAAAATAACATTTCACATTATTACATTGGTTGTACCACCTGACATGGAAATTGTTCCAGTCACCAATGAAGTGAAAAAACCTTTTTTATCAGTATTTCAGAGAAATCTACAAACTTTTCCACTTGGTCACAAATGTCATTTGGGCTCCTCTGGCTGATGCAGTTTCCTGTTTCCTGTTTTATTCTCTTCACTTTAAAATAAAAGTCTAATGTTACGGTTGCACCACCCTGACATTTGACAAGGTGAAAATTACGGGACAGAAGTTTTTTAAATTTCTCAACAGCTTTAAAATTCTTTTTATTTGCAAAGAATGTTTTACTTAAAAAGGTTCAAGCATAAAATAATGCCACTGTATTTTTAATTTCCATTTACAATAACTGACATTCAATTTTTAGAGTTTAATTACTGTGGATACTTGTCAGGACGGTTGCACCACCTGACATTTTGGGGGTTTGAGGAACCAAAACACAAAAAAACATGTTATATTTTAATAGTTTAAAGATGTGTTCAAATAACACAGGTTTCATAGAATAAAGAAATACATGTGATGAAATACTCAATTCATGATGGAAGGAAATATTACACTCGGACACTAAAAAAAGGGACGTCACGTCATTGACCCCTATGTGTATAGGCTTTACATACTGTGATTGGCTCATCGAATTTGAGGGTGGGACTTAGCTAAGTTAGTCAGTTTGTTCAAATTCAAATCAAAACATGTGAAGCATAGCCCTATAGAAAGTGAAAATCCAAAACAGTATATTTGGAAAACATCCCTGTGTTCAAAACAAGCCCCTGTTGAACTCTCAGTATAAACAGGAGTTGCTGTTTTACCTCTGCTTCACTTGCCTTGTTTGTTTGAGTTTTCATGTGAGTTTTATTTAACATTAATTCACATCCAACACAAACTGAGCTGGATTTTTTCTTGAAACTCCAAAACAGTTACTTTAACAAGCAGAACAGAGGAGTTACTACTTTTTTTTGCTGCTTTTAAGAAGTAGGTTTGATGTATATCGACTGATGATCGAACACACAAAACATAAGAAACTCTTGGCAGATGCACTCTATCAATACACTTACTCTTGGAGCAAAATGACTGTTTTTTCTTTTTAATTGCTGGAGTTTGGTGTCATAGAATTGAGCCTGTCAGGGACAAAAACAAAAATTTAGGGGATGCACCTTGGATTTATTTCCCCAAAGGATCAGGGTTCAGATTTAAATATGTAAAAACAGTTCACCAAGCTTAACCTTTGAGTTACAGTTTTATGAAACAGAAGAGCTGAATTACTGACGCACTTTGTTAAAAAGATCAGAGTGTTCGTGTAGTTTGACCTTATTACTCTAACGTGTTTCAGACATGATGGTGAAACACAGCTGATGCAGCTCAGAGAGAGAGAGAGAGTTTGTAGCTTGCCAGAGGTTGGGAGAAACGCTTGGAGGAGAAAAGAGCAAGCCAAGCGTGCGGCCATTCTGTTCAAACACACTCACACACACACTCATGAACACACACACACACACACATCCAGCAGAGGGGTGAGAGAGGCACATACTGTATCTGATGAATAGCTGAAATGGTATGGAAATAAAGGAGGAGGGAATATTCATGCACCTAAACACACACACACTTTCTCAAGAGGCTGATGGATGTCTGATAATAAATAAAAAGAAAGAACACAGCTCAGCAAAGCAGTGTCACATTCTCAATTTTGCAGCATCATGAGTCACATTCTTATATTCTGTATCTTAAACATGTTTTTGTGCATGCATCAACATGTTTTTAAGTACAAACGTGAACACTTTTAATAATTTGTTGAAATGTCCACTTTGAAAAACCCACATGAAGCTCGAGTGAAATCGTTTGCTGCAGTCATCGAGTCGCTCTGTCAGGAAACACAAACACACTTTTCTTTTTTATGTCGCTGCGTCGAGCTGGAATTGTTCCAGCCCGCTGACCTTCATGTAGACATCTAACATAAAATATTACCTCACTTCCTGTAGTCCAGGCTGCATCAGCTGATCAGCTCTCCTTCGCTTAATTATATGAATCTGCAAAGTTGTCAAAGTTGTTGGAGGAATGAGAAGGAGAAGAAGTAGAAACACAGTAACGTAACTTATTCACATGAAACCAACATTTTTTCTTTCACCATTTTCACTTTCTCCTTATCTTTATCCCAGAGTTTCATTTTAAAATTAGAAAACCAAGCAGCAACTCTTTGATGCTAAAAAATAAAGCTGTACTTCCTTAAGCGTCCACTAGAGGCAGTTTGAAAAGCAGCATAATCCTCATTAGGATCCATATTAAAGTGTCTGTTTTTGAAGCAACATTAAACAAGCTCACAGCCTGGTTCACAAACTTAATTTGTGTTTGTAGATAGGTGATGTATTCTTGAACTCGACAAACAGCTCGACTTGACAAATCAGTAGTTTCAGACGCCCAGTACCCTCACCATAATTCTTCCAGCTCCTTTCCTCAAGCTATCTCACTAAATTATTTCTATACTTATGTTATTGTCTTTGTGCATTTGTTCTCCTTATGTAAATGCCAACTTTTTAGGACTGTCTGTGAAAAAAAAAAATATTGGGTGTCATTTTTTGAATCGATTGTTTACTGAAATAAGAAAAAGACAAAGACTTTTGTATAAATAAAGAAGTGGGTGTGTTGATTTTGATTGGAATGACGCTTAAAGCCCAAACCAGCTCCATCTCTTTGCGTGAACGTTAACGTGGTCGATGCCACATGTCGGAGCAACAATTTGCTCAGAGAAGAGAGTAGAAACCATGTTTAAACATCTTTTGACTTTCAAAATAAAAGAATCATGACTGGGAATCAAGAGGTTTGAGGTTTTGGAGGATCATCACGGGGGTGGGAAGAGTAGAAACTCCTTGGTGTCGTGACTTGAGCTGTTTGTGAGTTTACATATAGTCAAAACACAACTATGGAAACCTTTTAACGGATTTTCAAAACATTTTTTTGCTGGGAATCTGATTTCAAACTGCAAAGACATGTTGAATTTTCAAGGCTGATTATAAATTTTGAGCCATGTTGCATGTTTTTGTCCTGGTTTAATCTCTGAATCTGTCTGCAAACGAATCCTCAGTCACTATGTTTACATTCCACACTTATATCCTGTTTTAACTGGAATAATGAAAATATTCTGATTCTAAAGCTCATTTTCCTATTATCAAAAACCTGAATAAGACCCCTGACATATGTCTGCATCAACCTGAATATTGGGTCATGTAAACACTTTAGTGGGAATATGCTCCTGAGTAAAGTGTCTAAAGATTTTTTTTCCTTCTGGGCAGGTTCAAAATGGCAAGAAGGCATATGTCTTTACGCTTTTGTGGCGAGGAGGAAACAGTACTATGCATAGAAATCATTAAAGATTAAAATATTGTGGAATTCAAAGATGGGCAGAAGCACCACAATAGTGATATTTAAAAAAAAAAGCATTTGACGAGGTTAAGGAGGCAGGTTTTCTCGGGCCACGGTTGAAGAGGTGAACAAGAACGAGCGTTCTAGTCAGATTTTTCTGAAGAATAGATACAAATATTACACAGTAAAGTGCATAGTAAAACAGTAAAGTTTTTTTTTTGTAAATACTACTGAAAGGCTCATGCTCTTTCATTTATTTTCAGTGAATTGTATTTATGTTTATTGTCTATTTTATTCTAATTACCTATAGTTTCATTTGTAAATCTTTCTATGTTTCTTTTGTATCCTGCTGCTGCTGTAAAGCTGAAATTTCCCCCTGTGGGACTAATAAAGGTTTATCTTATCTTATCTTATAAACAAGCATCTTGGACTCGTTGGTGCTAATGTCACTACAGAGCTTACAAAGGAACGCCCCTAGATGACGTCTTATCATGATGCTACTACTGCTAGTGCTACAGTTTATTCAGAATATGCTGTTTAACATGTAAACGGGAATATTCTGTTAGCTCAGCACTCTGTGGAGCATGTAAACATCTTTTTTGAAGTATTGCTTTAACCAGAATGTGGCAATTAATCAGCATGTAAACATAGTCAATGATGTGAAGTTCAGGTTGAGGCTCTCTCAAAGTCTATTCTTATTTGTTTAGTTGCTTTCATTGACTTCTGACTGTCAGATATCTAGTTTATAACATACATTTCAGTGTATACCAATGTGTGTGTGTGGGAAATGAGTGTGTAAATGTTTGATGCTGGTGGATAAATGTGCATAAACAACACACGACACCTTCATGTTTACATTACGACACGCTTGCCACCGGAAGCCTGAACACGCCTGCATGAAATATGAGTCTGTGTGGTATGAGGTGTTACACAGCTGCAGCTCTGACTCTCTACATGCATATTTCCACGTGTGTGTTCGTCTGCGAGGATGCAAGTGTGTGTGTGTGTGTCCTTCCTAAGGGCGGTGCTTGTTTGGTCTGCGACTCGTCTGCCTCTCTGTTTTGACCCAGAAATTAAATGAGTCTCTCTCTCTGGTTTTAACATCTTCTCCTTCTCTCTGTGTGCAGCAGGAAAATAAAAATCTGCCTGTTTTTGTTCCTCATCCTGCTCACATCAAACACTCGGTGCCTGCAGTGAATCAAAATCTGCCTTTGAGCAAGGCAGCTGTCTGCTGCATGAGGAGGACCTTCTTCATGGTCATTAACTTCCTGACTCAAAAACTACAATGAGACTTTAATGAGACTTAATGAAAGATACAGCAAGCGCTTAAGTCAGATCTTTAGATTGACAACCTCCAACTGACCACGTGACGTAAACACCGTTAAAAGTTGTATTTGTGGAGATGTTTTGATGAAACATTTAACTTAAGAAGACCAATTTATCTCTACATTTAACTTATTTATTGCTTTATTGTTAATAAATTCATTGATTCAACACTGGAAAGGAGAGGGGACTCAAAATTACCAATAATATCTAAACACCGGTGTTTCAAATTAAAGAGTGACCGTGTTAACTGGAGACCTTCAGCCTGATCTTCAGATTATCATTAGATACTTATCTGATGAGGAGATTTAATTAAAAACTAAACTAGGCTGCATTCCCGAGGACTTCTTCTGTGTTTGAACAGCTGTTGTAAACTGGATTTTCACTGACATGTTCAGTTGGACCCCCCCATCAAAAAAAGAAGACGCTGTTTAACCCCAGAACTAAATTTAGAGCCTTGTTCTGGTGGTAAAGATTCATGTAATTCTGGAGAAAAGTTCCTACAGTTGAAATACAGCTGTTGTTGAACGTCTCTGTTTCTTCTCTACTGCCCTCTACGGGTCTGTAATGGCCCTTTTCCACTGACTCGTCTTAGCCCTACTCTACTCGCCTCTACCCGGTTTGTGTTGCGTTTCCATTAGCGCGGTACTACGCGGCAGACGCCAGTTTTTAGTACCTACTCTACCCTGGTTCTAAGAGAGTAAAGCTGATACTAAAAGATGACGTGGACGGACTGCCGGTCACTCATTGGTCAGAGAATGTCGTCTCTGCAGCTTCTGACTCTGAACAAATCACTTACAAGAGGCAAACGAATAAGTCAGCGACGGGTTTTTAATGACATTTAAACCTGACGGCACAGAACCAGACTGAATGAAGACAAAATACAGCCCTAAAATGCTCCTTCATGATTCCTAAATAAGTTAAAAGTCCTTTTTAAACCAAAAAGAAGTTAACAGCAAAGATAGTTCGGTTTAAAGATTCTTTTAAATTAAATCAAAGTTCGTCGGTGCAGGAGCGATCTGTCTGCCACGAGAGTCTTTAAGCACCAATCAGTCCATTAATCCACAGGGAACCAAAAAGGAAAAACCAGTTCAAAGAAGAATGATTGATCAACAAAAAATCTCTGGTATACCAGGCCCAAAAATCAAAAATTAAAGTGATCTCACTGGATCCAGGGAAGAGTTGATGTCAGGAAGCAGCTCCTTCTTTCCTCCGCGTGCAGCAGCACGAGGCTGTTGTTTACCTCCGTTGTCATGACGACCGACATTGAGCCGCTGTATTACTTTAATGAAATCTTTTGAAAGCTTTGTTTTTTCCTTTAAATAGCACAGTGGCACATATGTTAGTACACATTTATGTTTGTGTCGCGTTATAGATGAACATGCACGCACTTCTGCGCAGCACTTTAGCGCAGCTGTGTTATAAGATCCACGCCCACCGTGAGTCTGTAGTCGGGCTAGAGGAAAAGATAACCAAAGAGACGAGTAGAGTAGAGCCGGGCCGAGCTGAGTAGGGCTGGAATTGCATAGTGGAAAAGCGCCATAAATCACAGCTATATGTGATGCTCCACCAATTACAAACGTCCAGCATTACAGGCCCCGCCCTCAAGGACTTTTGGAAAGTACTATCTCCAGAGCAGGAACTTTTCAAAGGGGGATTAACTACCCCTGAACTAGATTTAGACCCTGGTGTCTGCTTTGGAAATGCACAGAATTCCTCAAAAATGTTCTTACTTCCTGCAGTGGAAGAGCATCTTTTGAAGTAGGCTGGAAAAGTGTTTTTTTTCAATGGTCATTCAAGCCACTAACAGCTAACAGGAATGTCTCCTGATCGTAGAGAGCATCAAAGTAAAACCTGCACTTTCTACCATCAAACTTAAACTGTCCTGATGCCAATCTGGGATTTTTTTTGCTCACAAATCAGAGCTGGACGTCTCAGGTTTCTTGGTCTTTGAATTTCTTTCACCAAACTGTTAGATTTTTGTAAACGGGTCAATGACAAAAAGAGGGTCTAAAAACTTATTTTTAAAAAGTTCTTTGAAAATGGATAAAAACATATTTCTGAGTGAAGAATTATGTTTTCTAACAGATTTCAGTAGTTGACCAACATTTCAAAGATTTTAGGTTCATTATTTTTTAGTATTTTTAATTTGAGCACCCAAAAATGTCAGGTGGTGCAACCAAATATATGAAAATATATTTATATGTTCCTGTTATTTTTTTCTGTGTGAAATTATTGGCAAGTATCTCTCAAGTGTCTGTAGTGACTCATACATTTTCATTTTGTGTNAAAATAACATTTCACATTATTACATTGGTTGTACCACCTGACATGGAAATTGTTCCAGTCACCAATGAAGTGAAAAAACCTTTTTTATCAGTATTTCAGAGAAATCTACAAACTTTTCCACTTGGTCACAAATGTCATTTGGGCTCCTCTGGCTGATGCAGTTTCCTGTTTCCTGTTTTATTCTCTTCACTTTAAAATAAAAGTCTAATGTTACGGTTGCACCACCCTGACATTTGACAAGGTGAAAATTACGGGACAAAAGTTTTTTAAATTTTTCAACAGCTTTAAAATTCTTTTTATTTGCAAAGAATGTTTTATTTAAAAAGGTTCAAGCATAAAATAATGCCACTGTGTTTTTAATTTCCATTTACAATAACTGACATTCAATTTTTAGAGTTTAATTACTATGGATACTTGTCAGGACGGTTGCACCACCTGACATTTTGGGGGTTTGAGGAACCAAAACACAAAAAAACATGTTATATTTTGATAGTTTAAAGATGTGTTCAAATAACACAGGTTTCATAGAATAAAGAAATACATGTGATGAAATACTCAATTCATGATGGAAGGAAATATTGCACTCAGACACAAAAAAAAGGGACGCCACCTCATTGACCCAAACACAGCCCTCACACTTTTCAGCAGAAGATGTAAAAGTATCTGTAAGTTGTGATGTTTGCGGTCAGAAAGTCGAAGGGATGTGCACCAATTCTTCAGACCAGAAATCTTGAAGCATGTTGTAACTCACGTGTCCTGGATTGAAACTCGAGTTCAGCCTTCATTAACAAAGCTCTTGTGGCAATTTGAAGCCGGTTCAAGTAGTAAACAACAACAAAGAGACACAATGAGTCCAAAAACAAAAGAGACATCATTAAAACAGGGACACCAGTAAAAACTCTGGGGGGCAAGTTAAGAAAGTGTCTCATCAGTGATTTGAAGTTGGAGCAGTTTTGTTGTCGTTCAGCCTGAAGCGGAAACATGAGGTCAGATTAATTGTTAAAAAAATGCAAAAAGTTGAGGAAATGACGTCAACGCTTCCTTAAAAAAAAATCTAACACTGGCTCTTTTCTGGAAGCACTTCGAGGTCAGGGCTATTTTCTGATTTTGCGGCGCTCTCAAACCAACCCGAGGACTTTGTGAATGCATTATGTCAGTGAGTCACCTCACAGGTACAGGGGCGAACAAACAGGAGCGTACGTGACCGAGTGTCAGCGCAGGATGGAAACCAGGGGCGAACGTCTCATCAGGTCTTACTGTACTTGACATGTGTGTGAGTGAGTGTGTGTGTGTAGGAAAGAAAGAGAGTAAGTGGATGACAGCTTTTGATAAGAATGGAAAACAGAGCTAGATTTTCCCTTTGATGTGGACACGCACACACTCCGGCGCTCGCACAAACACACACTTCAGAAATCAGATTTGGGAGCTGTGAAGAATAAATGCATGAAGGGTTGAAAAATGAGGCCTGTCTAATCATTCAATTAGGATCCCAGGCAGATGGTCTGGACACACACACACACACACACACACATGCAGACCTGTTACACACTCTCACTTTGTCAGTCTCGCTCTCCCAAAACTCTCGGCTCTCCCTGTGTAACCTTATAGTCACTCTCTCTCTCTCTTTCTCTCTTTATGAGTGTAACTCCATACTCGATCGCCCTTTCTCTAAGTGTTAATGAGACACTATTTCACCCTTAATTTCCAGAATAACTCTCAGTTATCTTACTTCATACCTTAATGTATCAACATGTTCTCAAAGTGTTTTAAACATGTTGCATTCAAACACTTTTCTTTGTGCAGAATGAGATCGTCATGTTGAAACTGAACCTCCGCAGCATTAAGAGCTTCTGTTTTAATGTATTTCACACAGTTTGGGGTCCAAACAACAAAAAAGGTGGAACCAAAACTATTCCAATTGCTGAGGCATCATGCAGGCATTAAATCTTTGAGTCAGGCTCAAATTGTTTCTCTAAGTGTCTGGAAACATTACAGTGAGGATTCCTACAGAGAGAAACCTTTTTGTTTTTAACTATAACAGCTGTTACATCACTCTCTTTAAACTCACTGAACTCCATTCACAAAAACAGATATAAATGAATCAAGTCTGGTGCTTTTGAAGTAGGGCTGATTGACTCGCAGAAATAATCTTATTGCAATTATTTGCTTTTTCTAGGTTCCCATCCTGTACCTTTTTTAAACAAGCACATTGTAGAACATGAACAGTTACATTAATTACAGCACAAAACAACAACCCACTACCACAACAACTGAGACTGATTTTAATCAATTTTGTCACTTTTCACTTCTTTTTTTTTTGCCTCTTTTGGACCATTTTTGATACCTTTTCACTATTTTCTAGATTCACTCCCAATTTTCCTGCCAATTGTTGTTGTTTTTGCCCATTTTTAACAATTTTCACTATTTTGTTTTGCCACTTTTGGACCACTTTTTGAAACAAACTCCCTACTTTCCAGGTTTCACAATTGACTTCCCTTTTTTTTTTTACTTTGGCCATTTTTACCACTTTTCACTGTTTTATGTCACTGTTTTCCCCCATTTTTGCTACTTTCTGATTTTTTAAAGAATTAACTTACTATTTTTTGTTGCTTTTTTTGGCCATTTTGGTCGCTTTTCACTCTTTGTTGCCATTTTTGGACCATTATTTTCGTTTTATCCCAATTTATTGGCAATTTTTTGTTGCTTTTGGCAAATTTTATTACCTTAAACTAAGTTTTTTTTGCCACTCTTTGCTGTTTTTGCCTCTTTTTTATCACTTAGATTGTTTCTTTTGTAAGATGAGGTTTTGTAAGGTATTTTTTAACAGTTTGTCTCATTGGTTGAGTCACTTTGGCGAAGAACAGAAAACATCTGCTACAAAAAAAAACCATCTGGTATTTTGACAAATTTTAGGTTATAGAAATATTTCCAGGTTTCACAATTGTCTTCCCATTTTTTTTACTTTGGCCATTTTTACCACTTTTCACTGTTTTATGTCACTGTTTCCCCCCATTTTTGCTACTTTCTGATTTTTAAAGAATTAACTTACTATTTTTTGTTGCTTTTTTGGCCATTTTGGTCACTTTTCACTCTTTATTGCCATTTTTGGACCATTTTTTTCGCTACTTTTTTCAGTATTTCCAGGTTGTATCCCAATTTGTTGCCAATTTTTGTTGCTTTTGGCAACTTTTATTACCTTAAACTAAGTTTTTTTTGCCACTCTTTGCTGTTTTTGCCTCTTTTTATCACTTAGATTGTTTCTTTTGTAAGGTAAGGTTTTGTATGGTATTTTTTAACAGTTTGTCTCATTGGTTGAGTCACTTTGGCGAAGAACAGAAAACATCTGCTACAAAAAATACATCTGGTATTTTGACACATTTTAGGTTATAGAAATGCACTGTCTGTGATTGAAATATTGCAAAAGGACATATTGCAATTTAATCTAAGTTGTGATTAATAGTCCAGCCCTGTTTCAAAGAAAGTGATGTATCGACTACCTCCAGTTAAAAAACAAAAATCTTTCTTTTAGTTGTTGGGATTTAATAATAAGCATGTATATGAACGCAAGAAAGTTTTGTGTTTACTTGCTTCATTTGCACAAATTACACGCTCTAGTCATTATTACTTGAAGAGGTGAATCTTGTATTAGAGAAGTGGTTCCCGTCAAACTCCACTTCGGTCAATCATCATCAAACAAATTGATATTGATAACATTGATTGTTAAAATGCAACATTAAAACCATTAACTGGAAAGACAAAGGTTTTCATGACTTACCAGAAAACCTGACCTTCTCGCTCACTTTCCCCAAAAGGAGTTTTATTCCTGTTCCCATGAAAACATGAAGAGTCACATTTTCTTCTTGTGCGACTGATTTTTGATACTATGATAATGATAATATACGGGTCAATGCAGGTATGAGACTGTAAATTATTTAAGGAATCAGTATTGCTGCCCTGCAGTTAGTTATGTACTGTAAATTAAATTTTGTTTGTGTCTGGTGAGAAGGTGATAATAAGTTTAACCTCTGTAAGTGTTTCTTGTGGTTGAGGCCTAATTATGTCAAAGAAAACGTCCCCACAGATCCAAACTGAGTCTACGTATCCATGTATTAATGATGTTCAGGCATCAGTCCATTGATCCTTTCTCTGTCTGTGTTTTTTTTTGTCTCTGTCTCAGCTGGTATACTGGGCCAGTCAGCAGCAGGATCAGGATGAGAAGATGGCTGGCTGTGTGTTTCCAATGGGACCAGAGAGCTTTCAGCGCTTCACGCCGGACTCCCTGGCGGCCATCGAGCAGCGCATCGCCCAGGAGCAGGCCCGACTCAAAAAGCATTACCAGGAGGTAAAAAAAAATTGACACACACCCAATGTTCCCTCTAATTTTTCATCTGTCTGAGCAAACACACAAGTTCCTTGAGCACACTGAGCGCCACTGTGAGCAACATCAGATTACATTAGGTCTACAGGGTTTCCCCCAGAAAATTTGCTAAGCCCGGTGGTAGAGAAGCCCAACGCGTTTTTGACAGGAATTTTAAAACTATGACTATTATGTGTTATTATACGCCATTTATTAACTATTATAAACAATACTTAAGCGTACAATCTCACAAAAAGGCACAATCTTAAAAAACAGGGATTTTTGATCATTTTCATCTATTGGTTTTCACTCAGCATTCAAACTGAGCTCCTCCTGAATCTGGATAATCATATTTTAAAATCAATATTCATAGTACCAAGTGAAGAAATGCACAAAAAGAGAGTATAAATTCTATTTTTTGAGTCTGGGCTCATATATTTCATGTCTCTCTTCTGCATAAATGGGTCAGGGCACCCCAGTTAAAAACGTCTGACTCGCCCCTGCTTGTAGCACGCAGCTCGTTGCAGGTTCGATTTGTTGCTTTGCTCATTAACAGAGGGATTTATACTGAACAGAGGGTTCAGACGATAGAACAAGCGGAGTTACAGTGAAAGACAGGACTCAACTTTTCTCCAGGAAACCCTAGGTCTAATATTAGATATTTATTAATACGTTTCTGTTGAATTTTATTTTGTGCGCTACATAGATTTTCTTGTGCGCCGAGAATGTACAAGTAGTGCGCGATTGCGCACGCGTGCAGCTTAGAGGGAACATTGCACACACCTGATAAACATGACTGAGCAGAGTTTTGATTACAAGAATGTAAAACATGCAGGAACAGAAGAAGATGTGGGACTTAGGCCCCGTTTACACGACAACGGTTTTGGGGTAAAACGCAACAATATTTTTGCGTTTCAGCCTCTCGTTTACACAGAAATGGCGTTTTAGTCCACCTAAAAAAGCCAACACTTTTGAAAACGCCCTCCAGAGTGGGATTTTTCTGAAACACCTTTTCTAGTTTTCTTGTGTAAACGTCAAGCTGGTGTTTCAGGGTGAAACACTGACGTCACGCTCAGCTCTGCACGTGCGCATTAAATCTCCATTGCGCCATGCACGGACCAAAAAATAACAACAACAGCGACCTACTGTTTAGTTCTTGTTCTGCTGAATTTACAGACTGACTGCTACCAAAATGTGCAGTTATTGCACTATTTCTGCGATTAGAGAAGAAGTTTTTAATCTAAACTCCAGATGATCAGCTCACCTCTTCTTCGGCCTCTATACTGTTGTCATGTGTACGGCTCCTATAGTTATATCGCCATCCTCAGGCCTGGAATGCGTACTACAGCATTTTAAATCCCGAAGCGTTTCCGTGTAAAAACAGATTTTTTTTCATTGCATTTTTTTGTTTTGGGGCGAAACGCTGTGAAACGTTGTTGTGTAAAGAAAAGATGGAAGCTTGATTCAGCTGCAGGTGTGGGGTGTTAATGCTGTGTGTGTGTGTGTGTGTGTGTGCGTGTGTTTCAGGACCTGGGTGACGTGGTGGTCCTCCGGCCCCGGCCTGACCTGGAGGCAGGAAAACAGCTGCCGCGCATCTTCGCCGACATCCCGTCTCATCTGGTGGGCGTTCCCCTGGAAGACATCGACGAGTTCTACTTCAAAGACAAGAGGGTAGGTGACCAAGAGTGTGTGTGTGTGTGTGTGTGTGTGTGTGTGTGTGTGTGTGTAGGTTTTTGGAAACTCCCTCTCTTCATGGAGAACCCATGGAAGATGAATTGACTCCAGGAGCGCAGAGGGGAGGTGACAGAGTGTGTGTTGGTGTGTTTGTCGCTCTTCAAAGCTCTTTTTCACTTCGCTGTTTTGTCACAGTCGCTCGTACTTTCTCTCTCAAACATTTTCCTTATCTGCTTTATTCTATTTTGTTTTATTTCACAAAGTTTGAAAAAGTTTGACCTGTTTTTCTAAATCAAGCTTTAATTTTGGTTCAGTTGAATTGTATCCTGTGATACTGTGTGTGTGTGTGTGTGGTTTCTGTCACTTTCAGAACCAGCCTCTGGTGGACACTTAATGAACTGCAGTTTTCAACATTGCCTCTTTTTTGTAGATGCTGCCGCTTATATCTCTCATGAGTCACACATCATACGGTGTCATATCATCAAGTATCTTATCTTTCCAAACCTCAATGTCTGTTAAATTGTTGTCATCTTTGTCACCGTGTGGATGATTCAGTGTCTGTTTGTTCCTTTTATCAGTTGATAAATTAATTGGCTGTAGGTCATTGAGTTTTTGGCTCCACATGACTGGAATAATCTTCTCCACTCTATCAAGTCCATCTCATCTTTTCATAGTTTAAGTCAAATTTGGTTGCCTATTTGAAAAAAAAAAAGTTCCTTTTCTCGATTTTTTTGAATTTTTGAATTTCCTGTCTTTGAATTATTTCTTTATTTTTTATCTATCTATTTATTAATGGGTTATGTTTGTATATATGTGTATGTGCATACATGAACGTGTACGTCAGAGTACGTATATGTGTATTTCTGTGTATGCATATGGATATTTTTATATATGGCGTTCGTATGTATATGTAACCAGCTGGAGTTGGGGTGAGGGGGTTGGTGAAGATGTAATGTGTTTTTTTTTTCTCTTGGCTTTTTAAGCCTTTATGTTGATAAGAGAGAGGGCAGTGAATAGAGTAGGAAAGGGGGAGAGAGTGGGGAGTGACATGTGGGAAACAGGCAGCAGACTGGAGCAGACCCGGGCCACCCGCAGGGCGAACCTCATGGTGCGCGACCTGATCCACAAGGCCATTTGCACCTTTGTGCATTTGTTTTTTCTTTCTTTCTGTCTGTTTTGCCTGTTTTTATTGCAATACTGTCACTGTTTGTATTGTTTTAGGGTTTTTTTTGTATTTGTAGGACCCCGTTGAAAATGAGATGCTGCATCTCAAGAGGCTATCCTTTAATAGATTCAAATAAATTTAAATTGACTACACTCAGAGGGAAACTAATTACAATGTTGATATTCTTTTGAAAAAAAGACGTATCAATAACATAGCAGTAACAGAAGGGTTGATCTTATGGAGCAGAAGTGACTTTTACTGTCGCAAAAATCCCATTGGTTGAAAAGAGAGATGAACTTTCTTAACACTGTCTTCAACACACACAAACAAAGATTTAAAAACAGATGAAAAAGAAACTTAAACCGAGTGTTTTCTCTCTCTCTCTGTTTTTCTCGCAGACCTTCATAGTCCTGAACAAAGGGAAGGCCATCTTCCGTTTCAGTGCCACGTCAGCTCTCTACATCTTCAGCCCGTTTCATCCAATCCGCAGAATCGCCATCAAGATCCTCGTCCACTCATATCCTTTGAGACAAACACACACACACGTATGAACACACACATGCATAAACACACACTCTTCATGTCCTGCTGCTGCTTCTGTGTGTGTGTTGCTGTTTACAGAGCTGTGAGCTGTAGGGACAAGGCCATAGGGAGTTCAGAGGTCAGAGGTCGGGTACAGTGTAGTGTCCCTGAAGCATGGAGGGCCTCAGTGTGTGTGTGTGTGTGTGTGTGTGAGCGAGTGGGCCACCCTGACGGCAGTTTGGGTGATAATGTAAACAAACAGAAAGAGGCTGGGTGCTTCGTGTCTGCAGGCGTCTGCGGTCTCGTCGCTGCGTCAGTGCACGCGGTGATTAATCCCGTCATGATGTTTGAATCTGAATCACATCGACAGAGGATGATGGGATACATCTGGCTTCAGAGGAGATAACACTCTTGGTGTGATTCTGCTCCTGTTAAACCTGTGAACATGAAACGACTGATTCATAAAACATATGCAGAAGCTTTGATGCACCACGTCTCTATGTGCTGGAGTTTCTCTCTCACATGAACAGAGACGAGCTTCAGGGAGGAAGCTGTGTCGTTAACGGTGATTGTTTGTCTCATATCTGCCAGCAGATGCTTTCACTGGCAAGAATTATGTCTTCATGATCCGATTAATCATTTATACAAACACAAACTCTGTCTGCACGAGAGCACAGAGCAGAGCAGAGACGCCGACAGCTCATCTTCAAAATCAGACGCAAAACAGGAGCAAACAGCAGACTGCAAAGCATCATAGAAATCAGAGAAATATCCAGAGAAGTGTTATTAATGGCGTTTGTAAGTAGGAGATAATGTGTTCTAACTCGCTACTAACTGGAGATACAAACATGTTGGCAAAAAAAATTATTAAGATTAATTGTTTTATTGTGGCGGGATCAAAATACCACTTATTTTTAAACAACTGGTATTTACACACTGCAAAAACTGAAATCTAAGCAAGTCATTATGTCTTATTTGTTGTAAAATTTGTCTTACTATTCTTGATTTGAGCCACATTTACTAGACAAGATCATAAAAATGTCTCATTTCAAGTTTTTTAAAGACAAAAATGAGGCATCAATGGCTTGTAACAAGTAAAAAAAAATCTGCCAATGGGATAAGATAAAAGATTCTTGTTTTAAGACATCTTTCTAATTTCAAGAAACTTCCTGGGCGAATTCGTCTTATCCCATTGGCAGATTTTTTTGACTTGTTACAAGCAATTTACACCTCATTTTTGTCTTAAAAAAACTTGAAATAAGACATTTTTATGACCTGGTCTGGTGAATGTGGCTCAAATTAAGAACAATAAGACAATTTTTACCACAGATAAGACATAATGACTTGCTTAGATTTTCATTTTGCCGTTATAGACATGTCTCAGAGCACCGAGCTGTGAGTGGCGCTAAATGTAGCCGGCTACTAAAGTACGCTATAAACTCACAAAGTTTTCTTGTTGTCAG
The DNA here is from genome assembly GCA_008086565.1 of Thalassoma bifasciatum. Taxonomy (NCBI): domain Eukaryota; kingdom Metazoa; phylum Chordata; class Actinopteri; order Labriformes; family Labridae; genus Thalassoma; species Thalassoma bifasciatum. The sequence goes on from RPOG01001604.1 coordinate 94,875, forward strand.
GTTTCATAACTTTAAATTACTCTGTTGATTTCTTTTGCTTTTGGAAAAGTTGTCTTAAGTAAGAGAAGTCAAAAAGCAGATCTGCTCTCCTTGGCAAAAGTCGACAGTGTGTGATGGTGCTCATGGGAAATGGAGCAACACCTTTTCCAGGTAAGAAAGGATTTTTAGTTTAATTTGATTGATCCTTTAAGCTGAAGCTAAATCATGTCTGTGTGAGTGTGTGCTGCTGGTTTGTAAATGTTTATAGTGACTCTCCTGCACGTTCAGTGAGGCTCTGTAAAAACAGTTGCTGACATGTTATCATACACACCGCTGACTGATGCGCGTTGTTCTCACTGTTTAGCGAATACTTCACAGGGTGAACGTAAACGGCACGCTAGCACACCTCTACCGCCAACATAACAATCCATCAAACGTCCTTTAATTTCTAAATAAAGACACAAAAAGTCCAAAAACATGGAGCGTAACAGCCAGAATAACCTCCGATGGCCTACTGTTGTGCTCTGCTAATCCAGTTTTTTAAGCTCATTGTGCACTTTCACAGGCGACTTAATGGTTTTAATGTCTCATTGAATTTATCTACAGTCCATTAAATTAACCCTGATTAATGACAGCATCTGAATTTTTGCATTAACTGTAGACTGAGAACCCCAGCCTGAATTATTTACTACAACAGAGAGACAGATGCTTCAAATAAAGGTTTTTTTTTTCTTTTCGAGGCTGTGTGGAAAAAATAATTAAAAATGAACTTAAAGAATGTGAATGTAGTCGGCTTAAATAAAGGCGTGTAAATAAAACCGAAGAAGTATCAACATCTCCTTATGAAATATGTTTATTGGAGCAATAAGAGACGACTTCACGTTCAGCAGAGTGTGTTATTGTCAGAAAACTCTGCACATCCTGGAGACGAGTTTACGCCGAATCCTGGACGATCTCCAGGGACACGAGACGGACTGACAGCATATTTACCAATCATGTCAACTGTGTGTGTGTGTGTGTGTGTGTGTGTGTGTGTGTGTGTGTGAGCAGAGACCACCTTGATGGGGAATATTTACTGGTCATGTTTATTGCTCGGCAGACAGCTCAAGATGATATCTGGCGGAGAAATACGAGCGTGAGGAAGAGTCTGACTTACACACACACACACACACACACACACACACACACTC
>RPOG01001604.1:96132-137598 GCA_008086565.1 Thalassoma bifasciatum
TTAATGGTTTTAATGTCTCATTGAATTTATCTACAGTCCATTAAATTAACCCTGATTAATGACAGCATCTGAATTTTTGCATTAACTGTAGACTGAGAACCCCAGCCTGAATTATTTACTACAACAGAGAGACAGATGCTTCAAATAAAGGTTTTTTTTTTCTTTTCGAGGCTGTGTGGAAAAAATAATTAAAAATGAACTTAAAGAATGTGAATGTAGTCGGCTTAAATAAAGGCGTGTAAATAAAACCGAAGAAGTATCAACATCTCCTTATGAAATATGTTTATTGGAGCAATAAGAGACGACTTCACGTTCAGCAGAGTGTGTTATTGTCAGAAAACTCTGCACATCCTGGAGACGAGTTTACGCCGAATCCTGGACGATCTCCAGGGACACGAGACGGACTGACAGCATATTTACCAATCATGTCAACTGTGTGTGTGTGTGTGTGTGTGTGTGTGTGTGTGTGTGTGTGTGTGTGTGTGTGTGTGTGTGTGAGCAGAGACCACCTTGATGGGGAATATTTACTGGTCATGTTTATTGCTCGGCAGACAGCTCAAGATGATATCTGGCGGAGAAATACGAGCGTGAGGAAGAGTCTGACTTACACACACACACACACACACACACACACACACTTCGATCTCGACAGGTGAATGAACAATCTATACAAACACACTCTCACAGATAGTTATGATCTTCCATTAGTCTGAATCTGGGTGTCTGATGAACTGACTCAGCTCTGAGTCTTGACCTTTGACTCCAGAATCTATAATATATGGACGTAGTCTTAGTGATGTCACAAATCTTTTTCTGATTTGGTTTTTGAGCAAATTCTAGTTTGGATGAGGTAAAGGCGGGTCTTCAGCCTCTTTAGTGACAGCTACAGCCTTTCCAGTCGTCAGCTTCGCTCTTATACAAAACTTGTAAATTTGAAAGCCTTGAAAATAATGAGTTACAAAAGGTCATTTTTGAAGTTTCTGTTTTCATTATGATTTGAAAAGAGTAAACTAGTTTTTTTCCAATAAATATCTTCACCATAGACTGTATAATGAGTGGACGTAACGACGTTCAGCTCAAACTGAAGCCTCCAGCAGATGCCCCGCCCCCTGGTGTCTGGCTGCAGTATAGGTCATAAGCCCCGCCCCCTGGTGTCTGGCTGCAGTATAGGTCATAAGCCCCGCCTCCCCATGTATTCCAGATATGAGCCGGGAAAACTTAAAAAAATTACGATACCTCGTAGAAACGTTTCTCTCATCCTTACGCTAAGGTAGTATGATGATGTCATCTGGCTGCATGGTGTTCAGGTGTTTTTTTTCCTGAGAAGTTAGTTTCTCATTAGTTATTGGACGTTAAAAACCGCAATATAAGTTTCGTTTTACGATAGTTGACAGCTGCCGTTCGTGAGTAGTTTTTATCGGGGATATAAGAAACTTCGGGAAAGAGCCAAAAGGAGACTAAACCTTCTGAGGAAGAAAAAATAAATATTTTCATTTCTCTTTTTTACTTGGCTCCACCGGAAATTCTCTACTGCGCAGACTCTGGCTGCACAATGGCGGCTAGAGAAACGGGGTTTTTTGGCTTCAAAAACGTAGAACGGTGACAGGCGGAAGCACGCTGTCCATTCTGTATACAGTCAATGGTCTTCACCCAACCACTAACCATGAGTGATAGAGAGGATTTTGTGTTATCGTTCATATTTTCTGAGAAAAGGTAAAAAAAAAAAATCAGAAATTCTGCTGGAGGATGTAACCTTTTGGGCACAGCTGTAGCTTTTATAACTTGTTCTCTGAATTAGTTACAATACTTAGAAAAAGAAGTTTAGTACAAAGAAGTGCCGAGTGAAATTATCTGTCTGTGTCTCCGTCAGAAAGATGAGTCAAAGTGACAAACAGCTCAAAGTTTTTAGATCCACTGAAACATCAGGGACCAGGTTGAGGAGCAGGTGCTCATGGGAAATTTAAAGCTGATCTCTCACGTCCCGTCAGGTGTTTCAAACCCTCGGAGAAATCTGAATCTGATTTCCAGATGTTCGGTAAAAAACCTCCTGATTGAGGTTTTGGCGATTTGCCTGTCTCACGCCGCACTCAGACTCCACGCCAGCGTCCGTCTTTGCCCCCAGACACCGAGCAGATATGACAGATATTACTTCACACCCAAAACTCATCGCCCCCCCTCACAACACACACACACACACACACACACACACACTCTCTCACCTCACACTCCTCTATTTTTACCTCTGGACGCGGCTGCTGGTGTTGAGAGATGTCGAGCCGGCGGACACGCTGCTGTTGTCGGGGGATAAGTGGGGGAAGAGGTCAGCGGTGGAGGTGTGGCGCTGCTGATGTGCTCCGTGTGTGTGTCGTAATCAGACAAAAACAAAAATTAGAACAAGTGTGTGTGTGTGTGAGTGTGTGTGTGTGTGTGTGGTCCTGAAGTGAAGTGGAGTTTCAAAGCGTGTGTGTGTGTGTGTGTGTGCTCATGTTTGAGTGTTTTTATAAGTGTGTGTGCCATCAAGTGTGTCCTGGATTCATGCCCAACCACGCTGGCGCCACAATGACAAGCCGTGGTGTGAGGTGCCCCCCCACCACACACACACACACACACGCACACACACACACACACACACACACACACGTTCAAACAGTTCTGTTGATAGAAAACCCAGAGTGTGTGTTCTGATCCCTCTCTCAGCATCAACACTTCTTGTAGTTTGTGACAGAAAACAATTTTTGACTACATTTCCCAGAGGGCCTTTTTGTCTGGAGGACACAATGGACTTTGTGTCCCATGAGGCTTTGCTGTGGGACCATTAATCCATCAGACAGGCTGCACCAAAGCCACCAGCTGTGTGTGTGTGTGTGTGTGTGTGTGTGTGTCTTTACGGTTGCAGGGTTGGATTGATGTTGTCAGTGATTAACCCTCCCTGAGTTTAATGAGAACAAATGTAACAACGAAGAAAACACAAACATTGGATCTTAATTATAAGATGAAGAGAGGAAAATTTTGAGTGTGTAAGTCATACACTTGTGATAAAAATCCAAATTTTTAAGTTTTAAAATCATAATTGAGAACCAAAAGAAATCAAAATTGGAAATAACATGGGCGAGAAAAAAAATGTAAGTTCGGAAATACAAGACTTGATGTTCCACTTCAGGTATAAAACGTTGAAATTTAGTCACACAGAAAGATAAAAAAAATAATCAATGACAAATAATACATTTAAAGTCTTATTTAAGAGAAAAATTGAGTCATATAAAAAGGGAATTGCCACATTTTAAGACTTAATTTGGAAAATAAAGCTAAAATAATGATAAATTAAGTCACATAAAACTGATGACAAGCCAAGTTGACAAATTTGAGATCGTTTAGAACAAAACTGTTGAAATAATAGAATTTAAAGTGACAACTAGATGGGTGAAAATGGTTAAAATAAAAGATTTAGGTCTTATATGAGAGAGAGAAGATTATGACACTGAAGCATAATAACATAGGAAAGTAAACATTATAAATAGATCAAAGTTAAGTCGATATAAAAAGAAAAAAAACACAAGATTCAAGTCAGAATTAAAAAAGTTAAAGCTGTGATATTTAAGCCCCATAAAAGGTAACAGTGATCAGAAAAGATTGAGACACAAATACTCAATATGATTAAGAAATTGGTGAATGGTATAACTTTTGAAAACAAAAAGTTGAATTAATTTGAGAGTTAAAACAATGAAAGCAAGTCAAATATTTTCCAAAATTCCCAAAATATGAGACAAAAAGTCTTTATTTAGAAATAGACTAAACTCTTAAAGTGCATATTATATCTAGCAAGACTTTTTTATCAGGAACTTTTCTTAGTGTCATTCTTTTTTGTGTCAACTCGAGGTTTTTATTTTTCTATCATGTTAAACATTTCCATTTTGATTACACTAATGTTTTAAAGTACATAAATTTGACTTTTCATGTAATTTTGGACTCAGTATTTTGGATCAGTGTGAGTAAAATCTCTTGTTCCAGACACTCAACTCTATTCACCAAATCAGTTTTTGATGTTTTCTGCATCAGTGTCTGATTTTTTCATTGGTTAGTTCCAACAGATTTACCACCTGACACTTAAACTGAGGGTAAAAGCATCTTTTATTCATGCAGGTGGACAAACAGCTTCTGTTTTCTTTGTTCTGGTAAAATCCCAGTTTTTGTGAATAAGGTTTTTTGGCTGCGTCGAGGAAACTGCTGTAACATCTGCTCCAGGTTAAAAAAAGAAACTCCTCCTCTTCAGCTTTCATCCTGCAGGGATCCTTCCTCTAATGCTGTCAGACTCTAAATGTAATCTCTACCTGCCAGGTGGTAAAAGAGGCTCTTTGGTTAACAGGATATAGGAGGAGATTAATGTATCAAACAAGCTGAATATAGGAGCTCCACCCTCAGAGATCAGCGTGATGACAGGCTGCTGCCAGGCTGTCAGGTAAACACCCACACCTCCACACTCGCCCCCTGCTCAGTCCTTTAATTGAGTTTCATATATTGTGTTATTGTTTATTGATGTCACTGTTGTTTCAGCACTGAATCAGCGTTATGCTAATGTGCTCAGATTTATGTCCGCTGCTCTGGAGGCTATTTTGGCGAAGGCAGCGCTCACATTGACTCCCTCTCTCCCTCCGTGATCAATACAAAGGGTGAAATGTCAAACTTTTAGGAGAAACGATTAGTCAGTAATGGAGCGGACGAGAGCCAGATCAGTTTGGGAGGTTATAATGAAAATCTTTGGGTTCTGAAATGTTTCAGGAGTAAAACTTTTAAAAAACTTGTCAAATAAGTGGCAGAGTTGTGAGGTGATATTTTATCTTCTACAAAGTAAGATTCAGGATTCGCAAACCAGTATACATCTTTTTTTTGTAAGGACTCCCCAGTTTTTTTTATATTCCTTACAACCAAAGCTGCTGTTACGACGAAGTATTAGTACGACGGAGAATTAGGGCCACATTAAGAAAAGAAAATGAGAGGAGGAATTTTTTCCCCCTCTCCCTCACCCAATCGGTAAAGTCGAAATGTTGAGAATAAAGTCGAAATGTCAAGAATAAAGTTGAAATATAATGTTGAGAATAAAGTCGAAATGTCAACAAAAAAGTCGAAATGTTGAGAATAAAGTTGAAATATCGAGAATAAAGTTGAAATATCGAGAATAATGTCGAAATATCGAGAATAATGTCGAAATGTCGAGAATAAAATCAAAATGTTGAGAATAAAGTTGAAATATAATGTCGAGAATAAAGTCGAAATGTTGAGAATAAAATTGAAATGTCGAGAATAAAGTCGAAATGTCGAGAATAAAGTCGAAATGTCAAGATACTTTTTATTTGAAAGGCTGAGTTTTGACCTTTTTTTGGAGATATTTGGGCGTTTTTTTCCTCAAAGTGGACAACGAAAATTAACCTTCCTCTCATTAAATCTGTATTTCATTAATTTCATTAAATTTACCTGATTGTGAAGCACTTAAGGGACATAGTACCATGAATTTGAATTTTGTTGTTTCGACTATTTTTACTTAAGATTTTTGGGACTATATCTGTACAAAAGAAGAGCAAAGACTTTTATTTTGAAAGGCTCAATTTTTTTTTTTTTTTTTTAAGCTATTTGGGCATCATTCTCGTCACAGAAAAAAAATCCCTCTCCCTTTACTTGTTCTGTATTTCACTCTCTGATTTCCTTCTTTGAGTTTACCAGCTGATATTGGTGCCTGTAATGCCCCTGAGAAAAACAAGGGCTTTTATTTTGAAAGGGTTGGATGATGGAACATTTTTGCTGTCAAATTTTGGAGCGTTGTTGTCGATGTGATGGAGAAATGACGGGAGCTCACAAATGTGGAAAGAAGGAGGAGTGAAGATCCTGTTGTGGATGTGGGAGGTTTAATGACATTACCTGTACGGTGGCCTGGGAGGTCCACAACAGCAGGGCTATCATTACAGCATAATTAGCTCGCGACTCTGAGGCGGCGACGGTGGCGGCGGGGGGACATTTGTGTTGTTTGTCAATCTGTAACAGTATTATCTCGCTGCCTGCCACCGCGCTCCGACAACATCATTACAGCCGGCGCTCAATCAACAATTACCCTACAGCTCCAACTACTTTCAGCTGGAGTTTGGGCGGCACTCACACACGGGGAGTATGTTCCCCTCGCCAAATTACAATAATTATGATTCATTTATAGCCGTGATTGACAGCTGAGCCGGGGCTCACACAGTCGCTCACACGGTCTCTCCCACCTGAGCACGTGTAGCTGCGGAGCGTGGCAGGTGAGGGCGACGTTTAACATGTAATTCTGATTTCTGACACTTTGGAAAGTTGCTGCTCCCCATTATACGATGATTGGAGAAGAGTGGGCCTGTTCTCCCGCCGCTGCTCTTAACCTCTTAGTTCTTACTGGCGCACCGGCGAGCCGTTTAACATTCCTCTGATGTCATCAAAGTATAAACAGTAACGCCTTTGTCAAACATTGGAATGTTATACGGTGTAAGAAAGATCAGAGTCTTCATATTTCAGTCTCTAAGTTTGTTTTACAGTTTTCTTCACCAACAATTAGTGAAAGAATCACTCACAACAACGTGGACGTCCTACCTGTTTGGGGTCGTTACGTCACATCCTGACGCCCGTACCCTGAATATTCACTCTCCTTTCCACCATAGGAATCCAGAGTTCAAACATATCAAAAGTGTTGTTTCATCAAATTATTCCAAGTGGTGAAATTTCTCCTGTTGTTTGTCTGTCTGTCGTGTCCGTTCTCATCAATAACAGCAGCTTCAGTCTTATAGCATTTCCTTTTCAATGTCAATCCGACAAAGTTTGGCATATTTTATTTTCTTAGACTCCTGACTACATGGCAGAATTGTCTCCATTTGATACACCAAGATTTGATGCCAGGAGAGCCTGATTTATACAAGAAGTGCTGTTATGTTAGCTCATGCTGCGTAAATCGCTCCTAACAGCCTCGTTTATTGGCTGTTGGCCCTGTTAATCACTCGCACAGTAAACAACAGCCTTAACTTTCACACAAAACCTGCTGTAGCTGGATAAACTGCAGAAAAATAGATTTTTTTGCCGCCATAGTCATTCATGTGTACACAGTAGTACACAATAGGAGCGGTACAATTCGTGACTGGGAGCCATAATTTGACAATTTTTAGCGAACCTTTTCACAGACAGAGCAAAGTTGACTACAAAGAAGACACTGAGCACTGATACAGCTGGTTTTGTTTGCACAAAGTCGTCAGAATAGATTGTGGTAAATGAGGATGCATCTGCTGGCGTTTTGTCATCTGACACTAAAACTCTATATCTCCAACAAAGTTTTACCTAGAAAGCTCAAACTTCACCCAGATGTAGATGACAAGGTGTAGAAGTGATGTGGTGGATGTTTTATGTCTGGCCTAGAGCACCTTGAAGTTAATAATGTTATTAAAAAATGAAGAGGGAAAAAACGTGTTTCAGCTGCATTTATCCTGATTTGGACTTGAGAAACATAAAAACATGACATTTTCTGAAATTAGAGACTTTAATCTTTCAAACGAGGTGTCACTGATGGATTTTGACTTTATGATTCTACAGTTTTAAACTCTGAAACACAGCATGGTAAAAAAGCCAGAATTGGGTGGGAGCTAAGGGGTTAATGGCATATTAATTTCCCGTATTGAACGTGGCAGGCGTCGGAGGGGAGCGCTGAAGCACACATGCTAACCCGGCACAACCTTTCAGTTCACTTCGTCTTTATTTAGCTCTAATGGGAAATCAGAGAAAGGTATTAAAAGAAAAAAAAAAAGCAGCACATGTAAAATCACTGCAGCATGCTCACACACTCAGGAACACACGTCTTTGCATTTACATTTCAGGCGTTTAGCTGACACTCTCAGGAGAGACTCACAATGAGGGAACGAGTCCTAAAAGCTTCAGTTTCTGGATGGAGAACATTTCCATTTCACATTTCAGCTCATGCTCTTTTTCCACAGTGACTAAGAGCCCCANAAAAAGCCAGAATTGGGTGGGAGCTAAGGGGTTAATGGCATATTAATTTCCCGTATTGAACGTGGCAGGCGTCGGAGGGGAGCGCTGAAGCACACATGCTAACCCGGCACAACCTTTCAGTTCACTTCGTCTTTATTTAGCTCTAATGGGAAATCAGAGAAAGGTATTAAAAGAAAAAAAAAAAGCAGCACATGTAAAATCACTGCAGCATGCTCACACACTCAGGAACACACGTCTTTGCATTTACATTTCAGGCGTTTAGCTGACACTCTCAGGAGAGACTCACAATGAGGGAACGAGTCCTAAAAGCTTCAGTTTCTGGATGGAGAACATTTCCATTTCACATTTCAGCTCATGCTCTTTTTCCACAGTGACTAAGAGCCCCAGATCACAGTCAAGCACACTAAATTGACCCGTCTATTTCTCATTCTGGCACTCATTGTGCTCTTAACTCCACCTACCTGCCACCTGACAGACTAACTAAACTCAGGTTAAAGCAGGTCAAAATTCTTATTCTGAGGAACGTTAGTTTTTGGAACTTTTGCTCAGATTAAATAAAAATTGACTTTCAAAGCCCCTGATCACAAGAAGCTGACCACCTTCACCATGAAATGTATAAAACAGTGGTTCCCAACCTTTACCAACTCAGGGCCCACTTTAAAGTCTCAAACATTTTCACGGCCAATCCCTGAAATACAGTGGCCATATAATGCCTTTTTCGGGCATTTTTTTTTATATATACATGAAAATTTGAACATGTTTCACCCACAGGATATCAAACCTGCTGGGGTAAAAAAGAAAAATAACACTAACTTTAAAAATGACTGGCATTTATTAACAATTTGTCCAATCCAAAACCTGAAAAACTTGGCGGTATTGTCAGATTTTCAAGTTTCATAACCTACAACAATCATTAACAGAATGGAAAGAAGAGAGAAGTTCATCAACGTCACCTTGATTCTCATGTCCTCGTTGAAAATTTACAGAAAATCAACCAGTTGCTCACACTCAAGTGGGTAGAACATAAAAGAACCCCCCCCCACACACACACACTATTCTATGTTTTTCCTGCCTTTTTTCCACATTTAAAAAATTGTTTGTTTTATCTTTATGTAATTACATCCCCACTCACAGACACACATAAAAACTATACTTTTTAGAAATGATTTGGTGGCCCACTTCCAATACCTTTGAGGCCCACCATGGGGCCACGACCCACAGGTTGGGAATCACTGGTATAAAATATGGACAAAGCTGCAGATATGTTGTCTATTGGTTGGTGGACTTTATGTCTAAGCCTAACCTTGCAGAGCAGATGGACCTGCCTGTTTTATTTTCTCAAATCCTGCAGATCCATCTTGTAAAGATTCAATGACAAATGTCTTCACCCGACACAAAAGTGGCCGGCCCAATCAGAGAAGAGAGGCGAGAGATGCAGGAGCTGCAGATGTCATGACAGCTGGAAGCACCTGAATGTTTGGATACTTTGGCGGCGTGTGCATGGATATGGCAATATCTACAGTTTTATTAGGAAAAGACTCAATTTTTTCTTTAAAAGAAGAAATGAGAATGTCACTTAGAGCCTTTCTGGCAGGATCCAATGTTTTCGGACTAGTGACATATCTCCGTAGCGGATATGAACTGTCTGTCTGGAGTGGCAGGTTACACATCTCCTAAGTCAGTGGTTCCCCAAAGTAGGGGTCGGGACCCTTTGGGGGGTTGCGGGACATTGATAAGGGGTCGTGGAATGTGTCCCAAAATCAAAAACTATGAACAATTCCACATTTTATCTATCACCGTAAGAATAAAAGCAAAAAAAGGGGTTAAAGATAATATGAAATTATGCAAACAGAAAATTTTCAATCTGTTTTTCACATTTCTTTGTTGAAGTTTGATGCCGTGAAAGGTCAGTTAATTTTCTACTGATGAGTTAAATTAAGTATCCTCTGGGTTTTTCATTGTTTTTTTGTCTGTTTTTGGATTGGTCCATTAGTGTTGTACCACAGCAGGGGGTCGCCAGTCTGCAACGCTGCCATTTTGGGGGTCCCAGGCGGAAAAGTTTGGGAACCCCTGACCTAAGTCAAACTGTGGCTTGATGTTGATTGGTCTGTGATGACCGTTTTGAGCTGAACGGTCGTCCAATCAGCTGCTGTATTTCTTTAAGGTCCTGCGAACAGCTCTTCCCCAGATGGACGAGTGAAATATCTCTGTGGTGGATATTTTGAACTGTCTGTCTGGCCTGTCAGGTTAGTCGAAGTCAAAAATTCATTATTATGGTTCACTGCTCTTATTTTGGAGAGCAGAAAGTGGCTGAAAGTAAAAACTCTGGGGGGACAGAGCCTTCTCTGTTGCTGCCCCCTCTCTTTGGAATTCACTACCACAACAAATCTGGGACTCCGCTGACCTCACCACCTTCAAAACCAGATTAAAAACTCACCTGTTCCACTCTGATTTCCACTCCATAGAAACTCATCACCCCTAGTTCATCCTGTTTACTCATTTTCTTCTGTCCATTTTCTTTTTTAAAATTGTTTTTAACCTGCACTGTTATTATTTTTACCATGTAAAATATTGTTTTATCTGTTTGTTCTTTTTAACTTTTCGATGTAAAGCGACTTTGAGTTTTTGAAAAGCACTTTAGAAATAAAATTTATTATTATTATTATTATTAGTCTTAGAGCCCATGTCTTCTCTCTTTATGTCCAAAAATGTATGTGTCCTTTTCAAATTATGTTACTTTCACTACTCACATACTTTTATTCGTCCAAAAAGTTTATGACAGCAACAAACTCAAAAACAAACGTGGTGACTGGAGGAGGCATTACTTATTTACTTCTTACACAGATGACAAAAAACTGAGGTGGCGCTGTTGGAGGCGGTGGTTGGTGGGGCCGTTAAATACATCAAAACTGGAGGACAGAGAATTCTTTTCTCTAAATTGTAGTCGGAGTTGTTGTTGTTTCCTGTTTGTGTCTCAATCACAGACTGTTTATTGAATGGACAGTGTGGCTCTGTCTTTTACTGTTGCACAGTTATGAAGCCGAAAGAACAGGCCATGATATCTGCCGCCAGATTCTACACAGTAAAGAACCAAGTGGAACCTGGGAGCTGTTTTTTTTTCTTTGAAAGTCTTATCTATTCCTGGCCCTGTTTCCCAGAATATCTTACCATTCCCCAAAAAAATCGACACAAGGACATCTACTGTTAGAACGTAACTTAAAACTCGTTTCAGCTAAAACAAGGTAAAGCCTGCAAAAAGACGTAAGTTTAGATGATGAATTAAACTGTGACTTGTGTTGAATGTTAACTGCAGATGTGAATCCTTGTTTTTCCTTAACCTCCTCACGTTATTCAGCTTATTCATCATGTGCACCATCCTCACCAACTGTTGCTTCATGGCCATGTCCGAGCCGGCGTACTGGGCCAAGTACCTGGAGTAAGTACCCCCCCTCTTTTTCTCTTTGTGTCAGCCAATCAGAGTGAGTCTTCGGTGGGTCGGGGATTCCTGTCGGTTGTGTAACTGATGTTGGAGGTAGAGCTGCCAACAGATGCCAGGACCCTTTGTTCTGATGGTGTAATGGCATCCAGTGAAGGGGCGGGTGCTCATGGGGGAGGATGGAGGAATCTTGGCACAGGATTGTGGTCCACAAAGTCAGATGTTGTTTACATTTTTAATCTTTTGCTTTGTGCATGAATCCCATTTTAAACAGGAGCTGTTATGACATATTTTTTGGACCATTTTGCCTTTTGATGTAAGTGTTCCACCTCGGTGTGTCCTCTATCTTTAAAGAGGGGTAATCAGCAATTTTTTAAGCTTTACTCTTGTTTATTCCCATGGTAACTTTGCATGCACATTTCTAATGCACATTGAAAAACATTTTTTCCCCTCAAACTGTTGTTTTGGAAAACCCTTATTTAAGCTGCTGTCTCTTTAAGACTCCCCACTCTACGAACCCCCTTCCCTCTGATTGGCCAGTATGAATGTGTAGATTAGGGCTGAACAAAAATGATCCAATTGCAATTTTTGTGAGATTTTTTTTCTGGCCTACCATCTTAGATGTTTTCAAACAAACACATTGTAGAACATGAACAGCTAAATTAATTATAGAACAACAACAACAACAACCCACTTCCACTACAACTGGGACGAGTTATAGTCCATTTTTGTCACTTTTCACTTCTTTTTTGCCACTTTTGGACCACTTTTGGATTCTGTCTCACTATTTTCCAGAATTACTCCCAATTTTCTTGCCATTTTTTGTTGGTCTTGCCCATTTTTGACACTTTTCACTCTTATTTTGGCACGAATTGACTATGTTCCAAGCATTATCCCAACTTTCTTGCTGTTTTTGTTGACTTTCATCATTTTAGTCACTTTTTGTTCTTTTTGTGTCACTTTTGGACCATTGTTTGCTACTTATTGAGTATTTTCAGGTTTTATCCCAATTTAAATGCTAATTTTTGTTGCTTTTTGGCAACTTTTACTATCTCAAACTAAGCTTTGTTGATATTCTTTTCTGTTTTTGCTCTTTTTAAAACTTTTGTTTCTTTTGTAGAGGTAGTTTTTAACAGTTTGTCTTTTTAGTTGAGCAGAAAGCAGAAAGCAGAAAGAAAGAAAAGAAATATTGCGCTGTCTGCAATTAGAATATTGCAACAGAACATATTGTGATTTAATCTAAGTTGTGATTAATTGCTCAGCTAGTGTAGATGTTTAAAAATCTGCACATTTGAACATACAGCTTTTTTATTTTATATCAGTTTTTAAATATGAGATAACACAATACCTCCTCTTTAAGTGAATATTGGAGCAGTTCCAACACTCAAAGTTTGTCCTTTAGACCTCAACAGAAATAAAAATAGGACCCAGGTTATAAAGATGTCACAGCAGAATTTCCCATGCAGCTTTTACAGGCGCACGTCTAAAAATGAAAGTGTTTGAATACCTTTTTACACAGAGGTTAGTGGGGAAAACATGTAATTTTGCCCCGTGGCTTCCAGCTGTGCAGCTGCTGCTGACGTGACTGCTCTCTCTCTCTCTCTCTCTCTCTCTCTCTCTCTCTCTCTCTCTCTCGTGTCTGTCTCTCTCTGTACGGTTGAGTTGAAACCCCGTCGGGTCAAAACTTGTTTCTGGGGACGAAATAAATAAATGAAGGATGTTTGGCTGGAGCTCTGCTTATTTTATTAATATTTATCCTGCTCTCTTTTCCACTCTCCTGTTTTCATCTGGTCTCTTTTTCTTCATCTGTCCCTGCAACCCCCCCCCCAGGTACACCTTCACAGGTATCTACACCTTCGAGTCCCTTATAAAGATCTTGGCGAGGGGTTTCTGTGTGGGACCCTTCACTTTCCTGAGGGATCCCTGGAACTGGCTCGACTTCAGCGTCATTGTCATGGCGTGAGTCTGACACACACAGAAAACACACACACTCACATGTTCATTCATTTATTATAATGCTGCACACACTGTCAGAAAATCCCACATTTACCAGAATGACCAGGTCAAAGAGTTTCAGCTTTTTTTATCTGTTTTTTTTTCTGTCGTCTTGTCTCTTATTGCTGTTCACACCACAACCTCAAAACAAGCAAACACATATTTTTATCAGATATAAACTGATCAAACTGTTAAGCAATAGGTTGATGAGTGAACAAAATAATAATAAATAATAGCTCAACTCAACTAATTCTTTGATTATTATTTCTTAAGCTTCACTTTGAAAAGCTTTTCCTGCACATGCTAAACATCAAAAGTCCCTCTGGATGTTGGAAACGGAAACTGAAAGCCAAAAGGAGTTGATTTTATCGTTATTCCAAGCCTTTAAATTTTAAAGGTATATTACAAAGAATAGCAGTACCTCAATTTTCCACTACAGGCTGACTCCAAAATTGGGTTAAACCTGGATTTTAATGCATCCCAATGGTTGTTTCTTTTCCTTTGCTAAATGTTGGAAACGTGTTGGACTTTTGATTTTCATTCTCTGTATAAACTATGGATGTCGTCTTGTGATGATCTGTTGGTTTTGGTGGTTCAGTCTTGAAGCTTATTGTCGCTATATTGGAAATGCTAACTCAGAATTACTTTTATTTGACTTGGCGCGAGGCCTCAGTGCCAACAGCTACAGACAGAATTATTCAAAACTCAAAAGTTTAAAGGTTTTTGTACATTTTTCATTTCTTTAATTTAATCTTTATTCAACCAAGTATTGAGATCAGAATTGTGCACCATAAGGTATTGACAACAAAGCTCAACGGCACATTTTATCTTTACCAGTGATTCCCAACCTATGGTCCGCGCCCCCCTGGTGGGCCGTGAAGGTATCGCAAATGGGTCGCCAAATCATTTCCAAAAAAAGTATGATTTTAGTGGGGTCTAACTATATACAATACAAGATAAAAGTAAAAAAAGAAAGATACAGATATACAGAATAATTTTTTAAATGTTAAAACTCAGTTTGGAACTCAGTTAGGAAATCAAAAATGTTCGGATATTCATAAATGAAAAAAGACGTCCACTAAGAAGGCATGTTAGGTAACATGACCTGACTCAAACTTGACAGCAACCCAATATGTATTAAAAAATATGTAATCAAACCCAAAAAATAGTAACTTGTCTAAAATGTAACAAAAGTGCGGAGCTCTGTAACAAATTGTTACATTTTGGGCAAAAAGTTTTTTTGTTTTGGGCTCAGAATCTGTCACATTATTGACCAGTTATAACATTTTGGGTTTGTTGTATTTGTTAAATGTTGTACCTTGTACCTTGTACAACAAGCCTACCGTGAAAATATTTTCATTTACCAATAAATTACATCAGTTAATTGGAAATAGGAATGGAATTGAGATTGGAACAGATATGAAAGTTTTTTGCCAGTAGGAAGGATGTTTCAAGAATAAACTGAACTTTTGAAGCAAGTGTAGTTTGAGTCTGCGTTTCCAAAATAGAGACATCCATTGTTCAGCTTTATGAAACTTCTTGATGACGCCAACGAAAGTCGTGTTACAGGATTTTTAGCCGCACTATTCGCCAAAAAGGGCGTGTTCCCATGGGAACGTGACGTCAGTACAAACTCTCCATTGGACAAAGTAAGCAACTCCATCTCTGTGGGGGGCTTTTAATTTGAAATGTGTGCAGGAAAAGAGCTGCAGATTAAAGCTGAGTGCAGTTTATCAGCAAGTGAGTTTAACAGAGAGACGTGGAGCAGTAGAGCGGTGAGTGTGACAGGCCCGTGTTGTACTGACGGGATTAGAGCCGTGGAATTAAAAATAAAGACTAATACAAGCCGAGTCTCTGCAGCCGAGGTGCAGGGAGTCGAACTCGTCCGGGCTGATGTCAGTTTGTGCCGCTCAGCAGACGTGTGTTTGTTAGATTCAGACACATTTGCAAAGTAAGGAGAAACTCTGCTCTCTGACTTCAGAGCTGCGCTCATTGAGCTGTCAGTCCAAGTGTTGAGAGAAAAATACAAAATAAAGAGAAAACTCCAGGCTGCAGCATCATGTGTCATTTATAAAGTTAGTAAGCATGAGTCAGGATGGTTAAAAATAAGTCCAGGATGGGAGGAAAATCCATGTTTCTCATCCAAAGAAGAGGAAAATGACACTCAGCTGATAGCTTACTTCAACTTGAGTCCATCTTTGAGCGTCTAATTCTCAAATATTTCCACTAAATTTTGACTTCTCTTACTTTGATTTAGCCAGTGAAAACAGAAAATCATTGTTTGCATAATCCTGTTTACAAACATGTAAAACATCTAGCGCCTTCTTCTTTCTGGAAGCAGATGAATAAGGTTTTTTGTTGGTGCTCTGATTATATCTGATATTAACAGAGTCTCATCTTCACTGTAAACCATAAGTCCACAGACGTTAAAGACCTCGACTAAACGTCAGATTACCAGCGCGTGTTGGGATGAGTCCTGGACGGACGGTGACCTCGGCAGGATGCTGCTTTTCTCACCCCGTTGACCTCTAACCTCCTTAAATAGCATCCCGTCACCCTGCAGCCTGTGCCGTGTGGTCGTAGGCGTTGAGAGAGGGCAGAAGGTGTTTGACGGGAGGTTGTTTGACCCCCCCTATTAAAACCCAAACTCCCATGAGGCTGTTTGACGGCAGGTCAGAGAGGTGACGGAGAAAAAGGGATGAGATGTAGTCTCCCTGTCCTTTCAAATCATGTGATTTCTCCACAAAATGTACATACAATCTAATAACAAATTATTATGGGTTTCCTCCTTCAAACAGTTTAATTCAGCAGTTTGATCATTTAGAGGGTAAAACTCAAAGGAAAAGCGTCCGATGCAGCTTTGGAAATAAAACTTTGAGAGGTCTCGCTCCAACAAGACAGTATCAAGCTTTCTCCTTTGTATTTTTCCTAATTGGATCCACACTTTTACAGTAAACAGCCCTGAAACTTGAGGACATGCTCTTAAAACTCATAATGAGGAGTGTGGAGTAAACACGGGGCTCGGTACAAACGTATGAAACCACCTGAAAAGTCCTTCAGTGACTCACAACGCAACATATTGCTGCTGTCCTACTTGGATTCTGTTCAGTCGAGTGATTACACAATCCACTCTCTCTCCTTTTAAAGCGGTCTTTAGCGTGAGTTTATCCATACTTTCAGAGGAGGAAAACGCGGCTTTTGAAGTGGAGTATCACAGATATCCGAGGAGAGCTGAAAACCTCCCAGAAAATGTTTTTGTTCGGGGCCTTTAAACAGAGATGAGAGGGAAAATGAGACTCGAATCGTGAAACAAACAAACAGAAAATGGCCAACAGAAGCAGGAAACAAAGAAAAAAGGCATCAGGTCCTCAGAGACGTGAGGGAATAATGATTTCCGGCTGGATGAGAACTTGATGATTAAGATGACTTTCCTCGGTGATTTCAGAGAACACAAAAGAGTGCTATCTCTCTGACACCCCAACATTTTCCAAATTACAGGTCTAAAAGCTCTCTAAACTCCCTCAGCACATCGCTGATAGTCAAACCGTCAATTCTGAAACTGCAGCTCAGAGTTTCTGCCTCCTCTCGTCACGCCCACCGCCGCTTTGTTTCACGGCGAAGAAGAGCGCGACGCGTCCACTTCAGTAATTGACTGACTGATGTGAAATCACTCGGGTTAGGTTTGGTTAGCGATCAGGCGGCGATCAATCAGAGCGCTGAGCGGCGAGGGAGGCCCCCGGGAAGATAAACGATCGGGATGAACCGATCGGATCAATAGGTGACCCCGCGGCTCGGTGCTGAGGTTAGGGTGCGGCGTAATGAAGAGGTGTCACCTCCATGGCGGTGGCTCGGTAAATTGAAGCGATGTGGTGATGAAGGTGCCCTTAGATGGAGGGAGTCCCGTCGTGTCTGCGTAGTTACATAATGAGACCTGAACGACCCGCCGCCGCCGCCACGTCCCTCAGAGGGAGAGATGGTCCCACTTAAAGGACGAATCCGCCATTTAGCACAAAGATGATGATGAACATTTACTCAGCACTTAGTCGGAGTCTCTAAGGAAATGCGGTCAAGGCAAGACAATTAGTTATTTTATAATCCACCGACTAAATAATTCACCTACTTTTGAATGAAACTAACTAGAAACTATTTGATGAAAGCTGAGTTAAACCCTGCATTTAATCGATGACATTATAAACAGCCTGAACAGTGAAAAGTTGTGCAACGCTAAAAACAGCCACCAGGAGAAACATCTCCCTACTTATTGAGGTGATTTATCTACAAATTAGTCATATGACTGGGGATGAAAAGGACACACTAGAGTCGTGTTGCAAAATTCAGGGAATTTTTGGAAATTAACAAGATTCAAATGGACTTTATTTTAAGTGGATCTACCTGTTCATATACATGCAAAGATATAAAACATTGTGGTTTGTTATAAGCAGACATGCATGCAAACATACCTAATACAGTGTTTTTGAATGACATTATAAATGAATTTTCAGTTTCTAACTGAGTCTAACAGTCATGAAGATTTGTCGTAGCCAGCTTTTAAAAGTTATACAATTGCTGATGAACATTTTTTTGCTTCAAATCCAGAAATGTGGTTTCAGTGGAAATGCTTTAGGCTGATGAAGTAGTGACACATATGATTCATGATGCACATTTAAATTTTCATTGAATCATGTTGTTTCAGCCAAGATAATTTTTTGAAAACCTCGTTCAAGTTGATGACAGAAACGAACAACTAAAAAGGAAAGTTTCTGAAACTTCAGAGCCAAAATTTTCAAGAAATTTTATGACATTTTTTTTGTTTTTGACAGCAATTAATCCCTGAAAATTTCCAGTATTCTAAATGCTAAATTTCCCATGAACATTTTCGGGAAACTTTTCTGTAATTTACCTTAAATTTCGACACCTTTACTCCAGAGAGAATGTGTCCCTCAGAAGCAAAGATAGGAAGAGGTTCACTACTCGGTGAGAGACTGCGTGAGCAAAATGTTCAACAGTTTAAAAATAATGTTTGACAAAATTAGAGGATTTTACCATGTATAGGACAAAATTTTGTTAAGAAAATCAGAAAAATCAAGAGAAATGCAAAACAAATACTGGATGAACACAGCACCTCATTGAAAGCAGACATGGCTCTGTAGTGGAAGTCACCGCATGGGCTCAGAATCACTTTAAAAACTGATCTTTTGAAACTAAATCTGACGTTCTTTTGGAAATCATGGACAATCTTGCTTGTTATGAGCTCACGTTTTGCACTCAAGGACCCCCGATGGTTTAGGGGTCATTAGAGGGCGTGACATGAGAACCTTAAACATCTGTGGAGGCTTTGTTAAAGCTTGATGGTATCTCCAGGTCTAAAGAGAAACATGCTGCCATCCGGACCACAAACTACAACAGAATGGCTCCGTAGTAGAAGAGTCCAGGTGCTGAACTGGAAAGAAACAGGATTATGCAAACAAATATATTTTTATCTACTCGTGTTCCTTTACACACTAAAGTTTCCACCGCGTAAACAAAGTCGATTCAGCAGATTGTAAGTGAGATAAATCTGTTTCTTATCAGCAACCAGCAGTGAGAGTGTGGAGATAATCCAGGTTAATGAATGAGGCGGTTAATTTAAGTGTTTGATTTAGTAGGACGATTGAATTAGTGACTGAATTAAAAAAAAAAAACCTCAATATAAATATAAATAAACTCTCCTACTCTCTTAATTATCAATATTCAGGACAGACTTTGAGTGTCAGGATTATTTTACATTAAAACATACATTTGATATGATGATAGCTCTGTTTAAATAAGTGTGAGCAAGGCATTCTGGGAAACTGAGTCCTTTAAGCAAATTCACAACATGGGAAAATGTAACCCTAACATATTTTTCTCTTCTCATGCTTTGTTTTTCTGTGTTTATCTATTATTCAGTCTCAGTTGGCCTCATGCGCTCTAACACACACACATAGACACACACTATAACACACACACACACACACTAACACACACTAACACACACTATGTCAGTAGGTGTGTGTCCTTGAACTGAGGGCCGTCCTGCGGTCAGATGGATCCTTAGCCGGACAGGGACACATAAGTCACCTCTCTCTCTATTTCTCTCTCTCTACACACACACACACACACACACACACACACACACACACACACACAGGGGTGCATCAAGGATGGACAACTTGTTAACTGAATGTGGCGTCACACACACACACAAACTCACACATGAAAGGAAAAAAAAACAGCCATGTATGAAGACACACACCTTTAACATCTGCAAACACACACACACGTATACACTCCGCCCCTGACACATCACCCCTCTGTGCCCGGCTTTATTAAAACCAGAGTGATGGTCAGTAAATAGACACACACACACACACACACACACACACACACACACACGAACGCACGCCTAATGTCTGATTGATGCTCCCCTCCCCTCCTTCAGAGTCTGAATTCCCATGGTAACAGAGTCTATCACCCTCCCCTCACACACACACACACACACACACACACACACACACACACACATACACTTGGTCCGCCCCTGTGTTACTGATATCGGGTGTAATGACAAGTTAATGGCTGCCATCACAGAGCAGCAGCGACAGACTCGTCGGCTGTTTTCATGGCCTCAGAGGTTCAACATTTAAAATCCTTAAAATCCCTGAGTCAGAATAAGATAAAATATGATTAGATTCATTTAGAAAATTTGTCTAATATTAAAGAAGAAAATAAGAAAAGATTTCAGACCCAAAGAACAACTGAAGAAGCATTTTTTTTGTCCTTTACAACAAAGACTGAATAAACATGGATGTAATTTCTGCCGACTCAACCAAGCAGGCAAACTCTACTGTTAAAATTACGACACTGCAGTTCTTAGAATGTCCACTAGAGGCTGGCAGCAGAAAGAGCTGAAGCTACACACACATCCATTCAAAAGGTCCAATCTTAACATCAAAAATAAGCGTTTTTACACCATGGTTAATTGACTTATTTCCCTTTTGCTTTGTGGTGCCACTTTATTCAATTATGCATTAATGAAAAAGGTTTTTATTTTACTTCACTGTGTAACATCGCCAAATTTAGTAACAATCTGCCACATTTTGTAATAAATCAGAATCAGATGTATTTTGTCAATCCTGTTGGGGAAATTTAGTGTTGCCAGTTGCTCATCACACATTACAGGAGTAGAAAAAATAATTAGAGATAAAATAGGGAAGGGCAATAAAATTAACAATAAAACAGAATAAGCGATGAGATAAGACAATAAAATGACGTACTAAAATAAATGTGCAACGAGTATAATAAACAAGAAGTAAGCAATAAATTACAATAAGTACCAAAAACAGGTATGCACAAGATTAAAAAATAAGATAATTATTTATATAATGATGTGACAAAACAAGTTGGTTTGAGGTTATTGCACTAATGTTAACTAAATGAATAAAAATCTTTAACGCAATATGTAATAAACTTGCTTCAGTATGTGATAAGTTTTTACATATTGCCTCATAGCGCACCGAATTCTTACATTTAAAAACACACATTTTGTTATAACTGACTTTGACATGTAAAGTTTATTACAAATTGCATACAGTTCTTTTATTACAAAATTTGGCAGATTATTACAAAAAGCAGTGTTATTACACAATACAGTATAAATTTGTTACACTATCACAAAATGGGGTGTTATTACACAATGTGGTGCCACACGCCTCTTTATCTTATTCAAACTCTGACAGAATTCGGTCGGTGGAACAGATGGAACATGAGTCCAACTGTTGAGTCAAACTAGTTCTTATCCTGATTTATGTCCCAGGGTTCATTTTTCCGACAAGTTTAGTTTAGTTTGAATAAGTTATTCGATGATGGGGCCCGACCAATGAGCTGTTCCTGCTTAGAATTGTGTGGAGGAAACGTAGCAAACCCTGATGTTTGATTGGTCGACAGGTTTGTCCACCTTTCCCCCCTTTGTGTTGAATCAGTCAAGGCCATGAGAGGCAGGAGGGCGGCGGGCGATGCCGGCCGTTTTGGGCCCCCCCACTGTGAGGCGGAGTTATCTGATCCCAGCTGCTAACGGCCCTCCATTACGGCTCATATTTCACCAGCATTGACTGGCAGGCTGATTGAATTACCGTGGAGGCGGGGGGGCCGAGCGGTCAGAGCAGGCCGTTTACATGCAGGTAGAGATGACCAGGAGATAGAAGCGGAGACGTTTCCCACCGGGGGAGGGCAAAGACTCAGTCCTGCTCCGAGGGTCATCCGTCCAAACGAAGCTTTATCTGCTTCTCTTCCTTTGTTCTGCACATTTAAACGAATGGGTTCATCACAATTGAGTCATCCGTCTTTTAATTAAAGAGTTATGACATAAATCTTAACACAAGGGAGGGAATTTCTTCACTTAATCTCTGATCAAGTTGGCAGGAGAACCATGAAGTATAAGTGTTCAAGCTTTGGGGTTTACAACTGTTCAAATTTAGTCAGAGAAAGGAACTGTGACATAAATTAGCATGATAAGAACTGAATATATCTACAGAAACCGTGTTTTGGAAACTTTTGGTTGTTAATGTTTGACCCATGTTCCATGTGTTTGCAAAGTGGAGATGCACTGCAAAAACAAATATCTGATCCTTTAGTATGTCGTATTTTTAAGTCTTGATATGAGCGAAATTCAACTGACAAAACCAGAAACATGTATTTTTCGAGATATTTCAAGACAACAACTATGTATGCATTACTTGTAATGGATAAAAAGATCTGCCAATGGGGTAAGAAAAAGAAGTTTCTTGAAATGAGATTGATGCCTTGATACAAAAAACTTTTTTCTTGCCTCATTGGCAGAATTTTTTCCTTGTTGCAAGCAATTTAGAAACATTTTTTTTCTATAAATGACTATTAACTCAACATTTGTTTGGAGTGGTTGGCTAAATGTGACTCTTGTTAAGTTAGAATACATTTTTATTTAAAATAAGACACTAAAATGAACTTAAATTTAATTTTTTGCAGCATGGGGTTTGAAACCAATACTGCAGCTGGTCACCAGGGGGAGCTCTAAGTTTCATGGCTTAATTTTGGCAGCTCTGGCTGTTTAATTTGAAAATTACAAAGATTATTGTTATTCAAAATATCACTTTGTGCGTCAACTTAACTTTTAAAGTTGCCAAGTCGTGAATACAGATACTTCTGAGAAGATAAAACAATAAAAATTCCTCATATTTTGGACTGCAGCTGTGAAATAGCCATAAAATGCATCTTTGTTCTCACCAAAATGACTGAAAGTAAATGTTTTGCATCTTTTTCTGAGCCTCTTTGTCACTTAATGGTTATTATTCTATTTCCTTATGCAAACTAGTTTTCATTGTAATGAATACACTAAGTCATATCATCACATTAAAAGCATATTTAAATTGAAAAAAAACACTCTTTAATTGTATTTTAGCACCAAATTTAGTGATGACTCTCTGTTTTATATTTCAAACTGCTTTCTTTCACTGCTCTTTGACATTTGTTGGGTTTGTTTAACTGTCCCTCTGACAAACAAGGCTTTTCCATCACTGCTCTATTTTCAGACTGTGTTGTGTTTTTCTCCTTTTGTTGTATGTTTGAAAACCACCACACTGCCCCCTACAGGCTGTTAACAGAGTTTATCAAAGTAGGGAACCTGCAGGCGCTGAGAACCTTTAGAGTGCTGAGAGCCCTGAAAACTATCTCAGTCATCCCAGGTAAGGCCTCACCACCACCAGGGGGCGCACCACAAGGGACTGAAAACAAAACACTCATCATCGTGAACTTCGTCGTCGTGAACGTCTTCTAGTGTTCGTCCAATGTCTGCCATGTCCTGCAGTACAAGCCCCGCCCACTTCCCCACTCTTTACCCAATCAGGGGGTCAGAAGTGTAATCACCTGATCTGAAGTGAACACAGTAACGAAGGAGAAGTCAGGTGAACAAAGGTGAACGCGGGAAACAAAACTGGAGATTTTTGACGTTTAATCACTGGCAACTAAAAACTCTGAAATGTTTGTTTTAAGGGTTTAAAATCCAACTTTATAATGAAAAAGACACTTAGCTTTGTACCTGGTTACTATTATCTGTTTCTGGCTTCATAAGGGAATAGATCTCTATATGCTTTTATCGATTACCAAAAATGACCAGAAGGTATCCAATTGTAAGCATCTGCAGCGATATCTACATTTTTGTGAAAATTGGCGCCCCCTGTGGACAAAGTATGTCATAAATGAACTTCTTTGAATGCTAATATCCTTGATTTGATGATCTTTTTGGTATTATGTCGCCAAAAATTTTCAAATTCATTGACAGTTTTGGACCAAAAATAATCATGATTAGAATATTATTAGGATATTTATAGAAATTGTAGGAAAAAAAACAAAATTTACAGAATAATAAGAGTTTGCTGATTTTAATTTTTATTGTCTACGAGTGGACCAATCCAGGGTGAACCCCGCCTCTCGCACAATGACAGCTGGGATAGGCTCCAGCCACCCGCGACCCTGATAAGCAGGATAGACGGTTAAGAAAATGGATGGATGGATGTCTACGTGTGGCTTTTTAATATGTCGTTAAAAAAATCAGAGCACATTTAAAGCAAAAACAGAAGGAAACAGAAGTTAATTTTAAACAGGAATTTAATCTTGGGATAAATTGATGTTTGAGGATCATTTAGAGAAAGCTAATTAATAAAGAAAAGTGTCAAATTCACCCCTAAAGACCAGAGAAATATATTCTGTCCATCTGCAAACATTAAAGCTCTTGAATTGGGAAGCTCTCCAGTTAAATTTCCCCGTGAGCGGCTTTGACCATCTGATTTCCCTTCTTCAAAGTTGATGTTTGGCTTGAACCTCCAGTGTTGCCGTCCAACCCGGCCTGTCTCTGCGGTATCTCTCTCTCTCTCTCTTTTTTTCTCTCTTTCTTTGTATCTCCATTCTTCTCTCCCTCTGTGCTGGCTCGTTGTTGCTCAGTGTGGTCATACCCTTCTGTGTGTGTCTGTTTTTTGTGCTTCTGTCTCCCGGCCTGTTGCAGATATGTGACTGAGTTTGTGGACCTGGGTAATGTGTCAGCCTTAAGGACGTTCAGGGTGCTGCGAGCGCTCAAAACCATCTCAGTCATCCCAGGTGAGGACGCCATCTCAGGGGGGTGGATGTGAAACGCTCCCCGCCCGTTCGCCCGCCCACTCGCCCGGCCGACCGGAGTCTGCTGGAAGCTCTGAACCACTCATCCTGCATACCACCTGCTGAATGCTACTCTGATTCTTTCTAACACCTTTAATGAAGTGTGCAGAGGTGGTATGCAGACCTATACACTAATAAATAAGTTGTGTGTGGACATGAGAGGCTTAGCAAACAGCAACTTCCCATAAATCTGCTCCTGTGACTAATTCAGGCGACAAAATCCAGGTTGAAACTCAACTTAAAAAAAAAAAATCTTTGAGATTTTGACCCCTAACAAGGTCAGTTTGGTGAGAATCCTTCAAGGTGGGGCTGTGCAATAAATTAAGCCCCACTTATCAAAAATTAGTCAAAAAATTCCAATTTTTTGGAAATGAAATGTTTATTAACCCTTTTAACAAAATCCACCAAAAAATGTAGCTTTGTCATTTCATTCATGATACGTTTCTTGTATCACATTTGACACATTGGGCAATTTTGCGTCCCATTATATCTATTTTATTTAAGTTTTTTAGTAAATATGCATTTATTTAGTGCAGAAAACACTTGTTTTTTTCTTGCTGCAACTTCTTGAAAATCAAGCGATAGTTTTCCTGAAAATATGTGGGTGGCTGATTTAAAAAAAAAGGCCAAAATACAACTTCAGCCGACTGTAGTGTTATGACAATCCTCAAGGTGATAGAATATGTTTTTGAAAATATTTTTCACAGGTTTTTAAAGAAATTATCTACCATTTTGTTGAGATAGAGGTCTTTGAACTCTTGTATCAAATATGATATGTTTGGCTTTATAGGGTTAAATCGCAAAATGACCTGTTGCTATATTCTAATTGTAGACAGTGCAATATTTCTTTAACCTGTGTCATAATACCAGATAAACTTACTATTAGATGTTTTATGCTCTACACCAGTTTTACTCAACCAATGAGTCAAATTGGTGAAACTTGACCTTACTAGACGAACAACTTAAGTGGTGAAAAAGGGCAAAAATGGTAAAGAAGAAGCAAAAATTGGCAAAGAATTGGGAGAAAACTTGTGAAATATTCAGAGAGAAGCAAGAAAAATGGTTAGAAAGTGGTGAAAACAGTGATAAATGACCTAAATGGCCAAAAACCAACAGAAATGGGCAAGAACATTCTTGAAAAAACTTGGAAAATAGTCAGAAGGCATTAACAATGGGGAAAAAATGGCCAAAAAATAGTAAAAAGTGACTGAAATGGCCAAAACCCATCAAAAAATGGGCAAGAAAATTCTGAGACAACTTGGAAAATAGTCAGAACTCACCAAGAATGGGGGAAAAAATGTCAAAAAACAGTAACAAGTGACTGAAATGGCCAAAACCCAACAAAAAATTGGCAAGAAAATTCTGAGACAACTTGGAAAATAATCAGAACGCACCAAGAATTGGGAAAAAATGGCCAAGAAACAGTAAAAAGTCACTGAAATGACCAAAACCCAACAAATAATGACAAAAAACAGTAAAAAGTGACTGAAATGACCAAAACCCTACAAAAAATGGGCAAGAAAATTCTGAGACAACTTGAAAAATAGTCAGAACGCACCAAGAATCTGGAAAAAATGACAAAAAACAGTAAAAAGTGACTGAAATGACCAAAACCCTACAAAAAAGGGGCAAAAAACAGTAAAAAGTGACTGAAATGACTAATACACAACAAAAAATTGGCAAAAAACAGTAAAAGGTGCCTGAAATGGACAAAACCCAACAAAAAATGGGCAAACAACAGTAAAAAGTGACTGAAATGGCCAAAACCCAACAAAAAATAAAATGGGAAAGAAAATTCTGAGACAACTTGGAAAATAGTCAGAATGCACCAAGAATGGGGAAAAATGGCCAAAAAATAGTAAAAAGTGACTGAAATGGCCAAAACCCGTCAAAAAATGGGCAAGAAAATTCTGAGACAACTTGGAAAATAGTCAGAACTCACCAAGAATGGGGGAAAAAATGTCAAAAAACAGTAACAAGTGACTGAAATGGCCAAAACCCAACAAAAAATGGGCAAGAAAATTCTGAGACAACTTGGAAAATAATCAGAACGCACCAAGAATTGGGAAAAAATGGCCAAGAAACAGTAAAAAGTCACTGAAATGACCAAAACCCAACAAATAATGACAAAAAACAGTAAAAAGTGACTGAAATGACCAAAACCCTACAAAAAATGGGCAAGAAAATTCTGAGACAACTTGAAAAATAGTCAGAACGCACCAAGAATCTGGAAAAAATGACAAAAAACAGTAAAAAGTGACTGAAATGACCAAAACCCTACAAAAAATGGGCAAGAAAATTCTGAGACAACTTGAAAAATAGTCAGAACGCACCAAGAATCTGGAAAAAATGACAAAAAACAGTAAAAAGTGACTGAAATGACTAAAACCCAACAAAAAATGGGCAAAAAACAGTAAAAGGTGCCTGAAATGGCCAAAACCCAACAAAAAATGGGCAAAACACAGTGAAAAGTGACTGAAATGACCAAAACCCAACAAAAAATGACAAAAAACAGTAAAAAGTGACTGAAATGGACAAAACCCAACAAAAAATGGGCAAACAACAGTAAAAAGTGACTGAAATGGCCAAAACCCAACAAAAAATGGGCAAGAAAATTCTGAGACAACTCGGAAAATAGTCAGAATGCACCAAGAATGGGGAAAAAATGGCCAAAAAACAGTATAAAGTGACTGAAATGACCAAAACATGGCAATAAAAATGGATGCTGAGACTCTTTGAATGAGTAAAATGTTATTACCACACTTCCCAGATTTTATAAGCAAAGCAAATGATCGATTTATTTTATCTGGTTTCAAATTTCCCTCCAATCAAACTGTGAATGTGAAAAACTGTAGCGCCAAATCAATCAGCCTTGCTAGTTCATTCCAAACGCTGCCACCATCTGGACAGAAGATTCTCAATATGACCAACAGAAGGTCAGAAATACCAAACATTTCCTCCATTTCCACTTCTCTCCTCAGCTCGTTGCTGGCTAGCCTCTGTATGTTTCCACAGCGCATGTTAGCATGCAACGCTAACAACTTCTTTTGATTTAAGCACATTGACGCCATGATAGCGAGTTATAACGATGTGTGACGCACGTTATAACTACGTCACAGCAGAAGCAAACATTTTAAAGCATGTCATCAATGCTGGCTTCACCACACACACTCACACACACACACTCATTCATTAGCTTACAGACGCTACAATGTGAAGAGCGATGCTGAGCGTAAGAGCCAGCACGAGAGACGCTTTGGACGCCGCTGAAAAGAGAGTCGCGTCTGTTTCTAATGAATTCTCTTCAAACTAAAAGTGGTCGTTTCTTTGATTTGGGGAGATTGGCCGAGGACTGTCCACTTGTCTGCACCCTTTGTGTTCTCAGCGTGTTTTGTTCCTGCTGTTTTTACCATATGTTCCTCTCTCTCTGTGTTTCTGGGTTTATCTGAATGTTTGTGGGGAGTGTGATGCCTTTGTTTTTTTTTTCTTCATTTGTTGAAGACGATAGTTTCGGATTTGATTTTAAGAGCTGCTGTCAGATGAAAACTAAAAATTGGAAGAAATGGGGAACGTACACTTTAAGATGGAATTTCTGAATATTTTTAGCATCTTTTAACTTCAAGTGACAGAAATATTTTCACCTCACAGCAGAGTTACTCCCATCATCTGAAAAAATCTGCATTTAAGTTGCATTAAAATTGGTCATTTCTCAAATTTCTATGAATACAGATGGTTGCCCTTTAGTTTTAAACAAGGCTCTGTAAGAATTTGTTGCCTCAACGCCATCAGAAGTTGGGTTTAAAAACCTTTGTGGTTATGAAGACTGAAAAAGCGAGCTCTTGATTTGTCAGTTGAATCAAATTTTCTGGTTCATTTCGAGCCTTTTCCCATGACACAAAACTTTTTCATTTGGCTCAATCTGGTCTGGTAGTTTGCCTGTTAAATCAAAATGGTCAAGAAGAAGCAAAAAGTGGCAAAGAATTGGGAGAAAACTTGTGAAATACTCAGAGAGAAGCAAAAAAATGGTTAGAAAGTGGTGAAAACAGTGATAAATGACCTAAATGGCCAAAAACCAACAGAAATGGGCAAGAACATTCTTGAAAAAACTTGGAAAATAGTCAGAAGGCATTAACAATGGGGAAAAATGGCCAAAAAAACAGTAAAAAGTGACTGAAACGGCCAAAACCCAACAAAAAATGGGCAAGAAAATTCTGAGACAACTTGGAAAATAGTCAATAGACAATTGTGTAAATTAGGCAATGACAGTTTCTAGCATAGTGACTTTCAGGACAGCTAATAGCTTTTGAATTGGCAACACTGTTGTCACCAACTGACTTTTATCTTAGATGGCTTTAAAATGTCTGGGAAAGTTTTTTTTTTTTTACTCGGATTCAACTGATAAAACAAGAGTCTGTTCTGGGTCTTTCTTGACAAATGATTAAAAATGTTTATGTCTAAAGGGCAACCTTGAGTTAAAGTATTTAGATGATGATTATCTGATTTGGAAAAACTTGATTCTGGCCTTCGTTGGTGTAGATGAGGGTTTATTTCCACTGTGACATTCGTGTGAACGCTAACTCTCTCTGCGTCTTTGCGTCCTCGGTGGCTGGACAGGCCTGAAGACCATCGTCGGCGCTCTGATTCAGTCGGTGAAGAAACTCGCCGACGTGATGATCCTCACCGTCTTCTGCCTCAGCGTCTTCGCCCTCATCGGCCTGCAGCTCTTCATGGGAAACCTGCGGCAGAAGTGCGTCCGCAGCACGGCGCACTGCGTCAACGACACGCTGCAGACCAACACGTCCTTCTTCTGCAACAACAAGACGTGGACGTCGCTGAAGGATTTCGTCAACGATGAGGGTGAGAATCGAACTATTAACTTGGCCTGTACCTTTAAGGAGATGGTTATAAAAGCTGTTTGGTTAAAAACAGTTTAATCTAAAATAACCACCAGGGTTTATGCACTAAAACTGTTTCAAAACAACCTGATGCAACACATAACACATCAGAGGGGCTGATGGGAAACAAAGTGACAGCTGAACATGACAGGCTGCTTGTATAATCTGTACAGTGTGTGTGTGTGAGGCGGCAGTGATAACTGGTGTTCTTAAACAGACTGGACAATGCCATGTCGAGCTGTGGTTACAACTGACATCAATATCAACACACACACACACACACACACACATTGACACGAAGAGGTCAAGAGAGGTCAGCTGGTATATACACAATCTGACATGTCAGGCATGTGGACTGGAGAACATAATATGTGGACACGCAGTCCACACACGAACACACACATGAATACACACACACACACACACACACACACACACACACACACAGGTATGGGTCGAGGTCAGGGTTAAGGAAACACTTAACGCTGCTGTCAGATGAAACCTGAACCGTACGTCGTCTTTTTCTCTTCATGAAACCAAAACATCGCTCTGCTTGTGTCACTGTACATTAATGTAAACACACACTCACACACCCACCCACACACACACACTTCAACAGACATATCAGTCACTAGAAGTTGATGGTCTACTCTTTCCGTTCTGTTTCCTTACAATTGTTTTTCTCTCTTGAAGTCTCTTTTCTATTTTTTGAAACTTAGCCTCACAAAACGAACAATCTAAGTGGTGAAAAATGGCGAAAAATTACAAGAAACAGCAAAAATTGGCCAAAAATTGGGAGTAAACTTGTGAAACACTCAGAAAGAAGCAAACAATGGTCTGAAAGTGGTGACGAAAGTGTGAAAAGTGACTAAAATGGCCCAAAACCAACAAAAATGGGGAAGACCACTCTGAGAAAACTTGGAAATAATTAGAAGGCAGCAACAATGGGGGAAATGTGACAAAAAACAGTGAAAATGGTAAAAAAGGTCAAAGGCAACACTTCTTTTAAAATGCTCTTTGTTGCTTAAAACTCTGTGAAAATCTTTGAGTGTGTGGAGTTAAATTGAGGTGTGAGGTTGTCTGTTCTTAAATGCATGCAGCCTTAACATGCCAGATAAGAGACATTACTTTAGTCTGATTTTTTCTTTTATTTGAGATCAAAATGACAAACTTTTAGTGTTTGAAACATTTTTCATCATCTCAAAGACTTACTTTTGAAAAACATTTCTGGTTGACTAAATGTTTGGCACTGATTTTGCTGATGATTGAATGTTGAACAATATCATTGACGTTGAATTATTACCATATTTTCTAGAGCAGTGGATCCCAACCTCTTCCAACTTAGGGCCCATTTTTAAGTCTCAAAAATGTTTGCGGCCCACCATCGACTTAATAAGTACAGAGAATATAAAAGGCCTTGTTCAGGACCCATTTGTAACAACAACCCAAAATGTAATAAAACCTAATATGTAATAGCTGCTTGGTAATGTAACAGATTCTGAGCCCAAAACAAAATAACTTTTTAGCCAAAATGTAACTATTTTTTACACTTTTGTTACATTTTTGAAAATGTATTACATTTTGGGTTTTGTTACATTTTTTTTTTAATACATATTGGGTCATTGTTAAATTTAAGTCAGGTCATGTTACCCATTGGGCTCTAACATGCCTCCTTAGTGGAAATTTTTTACATATGAATATCTGAACATTTTTTATTTCCCTAACCCAGTTCGCAATTGAGTTTTGACATTTAAAACAGTATTCTGTATATTTGTTCCTCTCTTTCTTTATTGGTATCTTGTATCTTTATATAATTACACTCCTCTAGAATCACAATATTTTGGAAATGATTTGGCGGCCCACTTACAATACCATCATGGCCCACCAGGGGGCCGTGACCCACAGGTTGGGAACCACTGCTCTAGAGTTCAGCTCACATCAGTCAAAAATGCGTCATAAAGAGGAAAAAAACGCATATAAGCCCCATTTATTTAAAATGATTCTGTATGTTTACAGGATTTCCAGAGAGAATAAGTCACATAATTATAAGAAAGTATTTGTTTATTAGGATGTTTGAATAATTTTCTGACAGCACCTCATATCTGTGTTTATAGTTAAGTTTCTCTCACTTCGCTCATGCTCACTCCATCCTCACTCTTAAAAGGTTTTGGGAGTTTTGACTCTAGTTTGTGACTGAAATCCCAAAAAACTGTCTACAACATAGAGCAAAAACACTTTTTAACTTGTGTTGAATCAGTTTTGACCGACACATCTTTCTGGAGCCAAAGTAAAAGTCAAACTCAGAGGAAGCTTCACAGAAATGTTTCGTGCTGTTCTTAAAGGGTAAACCCGCCAAAATTGAAGAAGACTCACGGCTCACCGTGACGCTGCTTTTATCTGTTCATTTCCAGTTTGCTTCGCCATCCATCACGTCAAACACATGTCCCCAGCAGGCCCCCGTATCGACCTCTAAAAGCTCGCCGTGAAACCTGAGAAGCGGGCGGTGACGGTGGAGCTCGTCCTGATCAGAAAACAGCTCTGAGTTAGAGATCAATGCTGGATGTTCTCCATGCTAAACATTTCCCATCATGCCCCGTTTGTTCTGTCTGCAGCCGACGTCCCCGGTGGTTTCCTTTCTTTGAAGTAATGACACAGTAAAATATTGCTTTAAAGTGTTATCATACAGGGTTTTTAAATATTACAGGATTTTACAGCTGAAATTTCCTCTTAAATTTACAGTAATTCTTTCATTGTGTCGTCTCAGTTTCAACATCTGTTCGTTTCTATGCATAATCTAACATGAGAGGGCGCCATATTGGAATCCTGACCAAAACTAACTTCAATCTTGAAGCTAACAACTACTTTTTGGCTATATCGCAATTCAGGATATGGGTCAATGACAAAAAGAGGGTCAAAAAACGTATTTTTAAAAAGTTCTTTGAAAATAGATAAAAACATATTTCTGAGAGAAGAATTAAGTTTTCTAACAGATTTCAGTAGTTGACCAACATTTCAAAGATTTTAAGGTTCATTATTTTTTAGTATTTTTAATTTGAGCACCCAAAAATGTCAGATGGTGCAACCAAATATATGAAAATATATTTATATGTTCCTGTTATTTTTTCTGTGTGAAATTATTGGCAAGTATCTCTCAAGTGTCTGTAGTGACTCATACATTTTCATTTTGTGTGTTTCATTTCTTTTATTTGTGAATAAGATAAATAATTTGATGTTAAAATAACATTTCACATTATTACATTGGTTGTACCACCTGACATGGAAATTGTTCCAGTCACCAATGAAGTGAAAAAACCTTTTTTATCAGTATTTCAGAGAAATCTACAAACTTTTCCACTTGGTCACAAATGTCATTTGGGCTCCTCTGGCTGATGCAGTTTCCTGTTTCCTGTTTTATTCTCTGCACTTTAAAATAAAAGTCTAATGTTACGATTGCACCACCCTGACATTTGACAAGGTGAAAATTACGGGACAAAAGTTTTTTACATTTCTCAACAGCTTTAAAATTCTTTTTATTTGCAAAGAATGTTTTATTTAAAAAGGTTCAAGCATAAAATAATGCCACTGTATTTTAAATTTCCATTTACAATAAGTCTGTAAGTTAGAAATCTCAAATTAATGACACCTATGAACAGTCCTGCCAACGTGGTGGACTGTAAAACCCCCAAACTCCTTGGTTTTGTGTTTTTTTGTACAATATAAAATTATCAAATTTCTACACAAGTTTATTGTGTCCAAAGTATCTTATTTCTTTATGTACACTACTTTATGAGTTAAGTACTACCTTCCTTTTGCACTCGGACACAAAAAAAGGGACGTCACGTCATTGACCCATATACATCTCGATATTTTGATTTCTCCTGTAAATCACCATGACAAATATTCAATTCAGCCCTTTAATTAATGAAATGACACCAGTTTAATGATTAAAGCAGAACTTTCATCAGATGTCTAAAATTTGAAGCCAAAAAGGGAAAAATCAAAATCAGTTTAGTTTAACAAACCTTTTATTTCAAACCTCACTTTATATAGTTACATATTTTTAGTTCCAGTGAAATATTCCATTAAAATTGATTAATCTGGCTGAATGTATAATACAACTGTCTCTTTAAATTTCTAAAATTACAGCCATGAAGACCAAATGTAATTTTAAAATAGCATGGACTAAAGTTGAGGATGACTTAATCTAACTTTCATTTCCATAAATCAGCTACTTGTATATTGTTTGTCAAGCTGAAAGAACTCTGTTAGTGACTTGTGTCTCTGAGTTTGGGCTCTCATTGTAGTTCTGTGGTGTAATGTTAGTTGTACAGAGTGCTCTTATTTTGAAGGACACACAAGTTTATAACAAATCAAAACACGTGAATGCTCCATGAACTGTCTTTGGGAATCTTTAACGTGCAACACGACAGTTTGAGGATTCTCCTCCTCCTTCTGTTTACTTTGCAGCTTAGAGTTTTATTTTTGGTCTGTTATTAGACGTTTGTGTACGTTTGTGGTGATGCTGCAAAACTTTGTTGTATGGAAACATCTCAGCTTGCAGTGTTTTGGTGTTCAGCTGTAAATAACGTCAAATGAAGCTCATACGGAAACAAAACTGAATCTTAAATACACGTCGTGTTTGTTTTTCCTCTGAGAATCAGGTGAGGATCACACAGGCAGCAAAACCCAAATACGAAATTATACTTTAGAAAACAAGCCTAAAAATTCACAACTTGCAACTTACGAGATGTGCAAGCGCCTTTTCCCTCGTCCTCGAAACAAAAACCCGCATGAGCAGGAGAGTTTTCTGGATGGGTGGAGGAGTGAGCTGCTTTCTGTGAGAGAAACCTGCAGCGAGAGCAACTACAAAGAGAATTACATACTGACGTTTCAAAACATTTACCTCTCCCCCACTTACCTCGATGGTTACGATATAGCCATTTCAAAAATCCCATGTGCAACAACCCGTGATGTATTGTGTTCGATATATCCCCCAGCCCAACTAACAACCAATGCTGATCTACCACAGCAGAGGTAGATCAGCAGCTCTCCTGTTAAAATGACTCTTTTGTAAATGTGGTTTTGTTAAAGAGCGATGTTCTCTAATGATTCTCTTTTCTTCCTTTTTAGTTGCAAAGTGTGAAAAAAAAACAGGCTTAAAAACCACCAGAATTCCTCTTTAGCCGTGCCTCAGCGTATTTTTCTCTGACCTATAATTCTCTGTCATGTTCCTGCAGATTTCCATCATGCAAATGAATTTCCTCGCAGATGAAAATGCTCGATGGGGAGGTCGGAGACGTATTTCTGCTTGTCAGAGTAATTTGCTGCTCTCGAGCTTAAAAAGAAATGAAATTAAGCCCACTCTCTCGACATCCCATGGAGACAATTTTCCAAGTTTCTGCTGCTCGGTAACAATCTTCTCAGACGGGGGTCGCTCTGAACAACCCTTTATTAAATGTCAGTCTGTGGGCTAATATGCATGCATTTAAGGGGAGTTTTGGACACCTGAAGTTTCAGGTAACAACTCTAACTAGATTGTTCCTGTGTGCTTTGTGTGGGGAGAGAGAGAGAGAGAGAGAGAAAAAGCCTCGGTGACTAATCCCAGAGCTGCCGAAACAGCCTCGTGGTTACTTTGAGCTGGTGAACAAAAGCACTCCAGACTTCAGAAGTTTTTGTTTGGCGAGCGGGGAAGCTGCCTCCCTGATGCACTCGATAACAAATGAATGGCCGAGCTCCTAAAAAGGCTTAAGTGCCTTTGGTGCAGCGGCGGTCAGACGCGGTCAGAGCCAAACAGAAGCACCAGAGAACCCATTTTTGTTTGTCAGAAGGGGAAAACTTTGCACATGTAACGCCACAATAAAGCAGAGAAGAAGAACAAGGCTTTGGTTTCCTCTGCAGACTTTGAAATTCGTAAATGCTTTGTTTCCTCCTGACCGGCCCAGGTTTGACTAAAAAGTGCTTCAACCTTGTTTCTCAGGGTGCAGCGGCTTCTTTTGTCTCCCTGAGTGCATTTAGAGCGATAAGAACATGACGCCCATGTTAATATTCCTCTATCGGCACTCTGTGTAATCGGTCATAATGGCCGGAGTTAAATACATGTGGTCTGAAGTGTGTGTTGAATAAAAGATTAGTACCCTGAGTGGTTGTTCCCGTAAGGCAAATGGATGAAAATGTCAAGCCAGAATTTAAGGTCACTGTGTCTGTGGAGGAAGTTGCTCCCGATATCTGTCGAGTTCAGACTCACAACAAAAAAATAAAACTCCTGCTGTCGTTCTCTTTCACAGGTAAAGGTTAAGGTTTGGAGCTCTCCTCCTCGACTCTGGATACAGACATTAACAAAGTGCATTTAAGAGAAGTGATCAAAGATTGCATTGCTTGGTTTAATTTTCAGGGAGCGTGGCCTAATTCAAGGATCATCCAGGAGTTAGTACAACTGTTTTACAGCTCACTGACAGCAGCCGTCTGATTCAGAAAAGAAGGAACTCTCTATCCTGCTGCTCTCTGGTTAGAAGTGTAGTTTCTCCACTTTTTCCTTTGGTTCATTGAGTCACCTTTAAATTTGTAAAGCGTTCCGAACAACACACGTCCTTTTGTTTCTGCATTGTTGCTGTCAGAATAACTCATCTTCTTTGGTTTATGTATATTTTTGCCTCTTTTTAGGAGAACATACTGATGTTTAATGTACAAAACAGACAGCAGAGGAAAGCACTAAGATCCAACTAACATGTTTTTGTGAGAGTTTCTTAACCCTTTAACTATCTCACCAAGAAAAAGGAAT
Organism: Thalassoma bifasciatum; assembly: GCA_008086565.1. NCBI lineage: Eukaryota > Metazoa > Chordata > Actinopteri > Labriformes > Labridae > Thalassoma > Thalassoma bifasciatum. The sequence continues at coordinate 132,446 of RPOG01001604.1, forward strand.
AGAAACACTTTTGGTTTGCATTTCTTATTGCAACAGGTGTCAGTTTTTTAAATATTGGCCTCTACCCAAAGGTATGAAATTTCATACAAATACCACAAATTTTAGAAAAAGTTTTGATTTGATTTCTGTAAGTATGCCACGAAATATTGAGCAATATTATTTCACCCAAGGAAAATATTGCATGAAACAAGGAAAAAATGTATTTGCAAATTTTTCATCTTGACTAAAGTGCAACAACTCATAATTTTTACATTTATTTTTACTTGTGATTAAGTCACACTGTGCAAAACAAAAAAATACAAAGTGCAAAACAAAGGCACATATGTATGCCTTCAATATGTCATCTCAACAAAAAGACTCGTTACACAACAAAACAAACATTTATGAGGGGCAACATCCATTTCATACTTCTAGCAAGTTGTAGAGATGGTTAAGACAGTTTGAGTTAAGTTAGAGACTCCCCTTATTGAAATACAGTGACTCAAAATCAGCTAAACCATTTAGTTGATGAGGTAGTTAAAGAGGTAAAGTAAGTGTCATCACTTTTCAAAGGGATACCTGAACAATCATATACATGACACCTGTCGGGATATTTCAAGATCCCCACATCTGTAACAAGATCTTCCACAGCAAAGAGGCCATGACTTCCTGTTGCCAGTAGGGGGCGCCTCACTTTGATGGAAAGACGTGTACATTTTGGTCCTGACCCAACATTGTACATAAGAGCTATTCAGGTTTACATGTTGACAAAAAATCATCACAAAAATACTGGATTTATAAATTTTCTTTGGGAAGAAATTTTACTTACACGACAAAAATAATTCAGTCATTCAAACCACTGTCACAAAAAAAAATTAAAGATATGTCAACACATATATTTAGGTGACTGGTGTCGATGTAGAGAGCTAGAGGCCTCATTCCAAGATAGCAGGTTAGCATCAAGTTTGAAGGCGACCAGTGGAATTTTATAGAACTAAACTTTGACCACATAAATCCAGGTCTCCACTGTGCCACGTTCGCCTATATTTCATGAGAAAGTGGAATTAGAATCTTTTTTTTTGTTAGTGCAAACATTTCAGTGAGAATTATATAATAAGTGCAACCCAGAAAAAATATGTACAGGACGATTTAACCACAAGAAATATGTAAAGAACCAATTCATGAGTCTGAAACGAGCACAAACTGATCAGAGAAGAGTAAAAAGAGGACTGAGCTTGACTCCTTCACCAGTCTCACTCTTTTTTGTCCTGTTCGCCCACAGCAGGTGAAATCCTCCCAATGTAGAATTTGTGAGCATGATTCTTTACTGGTGTTTCCTCTGGTGCGGGGGTTTCTTTTCTCAAAAGTCACAAGTATCCACAATATGCGTCAATGACCAAAACTTTGAGCTCCAATTCAGATATGAAACCTCTCTCTCTCTCTTTGAACCAGACTTTATTCCTCCACTTTCATCCTTTCTTCATCCTCAAACCACAACCAAACCCTGGCATCTGTTGTCTTCCTGCCAACGAGCATTAAAAGCTTTTATACCTCGGTGTATTCAGGGCAGAGCACTTCCATGTAATGATGTTGAGTTGTATTAATGTGCTTGTAAGCGGTTTGTGGTGGGATGAAGTGTTAAAGCTCTGCAAACAGCGGTTCTTCTAATGCCTCTGGTTTAACAGCCGCTTGCTCAGACGGTGTCTAACAAGCTCCGTTTGATGAGTTTATTGATCTGCAGACAGACGAGCGAGGAGATGAACACAAACTGACTCTGAGGGGAGAAAAAAAGTGCAGTTAGGGTTACCTGACATTTACACACACTTTAATCTGGATTATTTGGAACAAAAGACTGATTAAAGAGTTCTGCACTCCTAACTTCACTCTATGATGTTTTTTTTAACCCTTAAACTGTTGCAAACTGTTAAATGCTCTCATTCCTGATGGGAAACACCTGTGTGGGCGGAGCCAGGATGAATGAAACATCCAGCAGGAAGTTGAGCTTCAACTTCTTCTTGAAACTTGAGTCTAAAGTGGATTTTTTTACTTCTTTTCCAGATAACTTCTACAAAGTGGAGGGCGCCAAGGATGCCTTAATCTGTGGGAACAGCAGCGACGCAGGGTGAGTGGATCCTTTTCTCTTCTTTTGTTTAATAATGTGAAGGAAACTGTGGCTCTGTGAATCAAATCTTCTGGGTTGCTGTGCTTTGGCTTATGAGCTGTGTGGTCAAAATGGAAGTTTGGTGATTTCGTGAAGGATAAAATTCTCTCAGTAGCTGCTGAGATTCTGTGAGATGTCAAACTTGAGTGAAACAAAAAGATTTACTTCTCAGAAAAAGTTCAGATTGGTTGACCAGGTGGGGTGAAAACTCTGGTGTTGATTTAGTGCTTGTTAGTTTTTAATACAGAAAAGAAAAATAAATTCACGTGTATCTGTCTGTATTGGATGGAGCTCGGGTTGGACGCCACCTGCTGGTGTCCCTGTTGCTTTATGGGTAATGTAGGCACCAAGTCATGACCATAAACCGTATGAAACATGGATGTAGTCTCTGTGACTTCACTCATTTGTTTCTGCTCATTTTTGATGTTCTTTTGAATGGGTGTGTATGTGGTTTCCAGCTTCAGGAACAAACCTCAAGTGGACACTTGAGGAACTGCAGTTTTTAGTATTTCCACCACAGCTTTACTCTGTACTGCTGGAAGTTGCTGCTTGGTTTTGATGAGGATTAGATTGTCATCTGGATCTGCTGGACCACGTCAGACCTTTGCTTTTACTGCCTGTTAGGCTGACATTCTACGGAAGCCTTGGGCGGCCATTAGGATAAAAAATATTACAGCTTCATCCAGTTTTTTTTAATCCAATATTTAGGACTCAAAAATGACTGGGACTAAGAAATTTGGTTTTCTATGTCTAACTCCCAAGATAAGTTTAAGAAGGTCTGGGGCCCTTTCATAGAAAATATTGGAAAGGAGAGACTTCAAACTGTTTTCTGAACGCTCTGCTCTCCTTTTGCTTTGCTGTTTTTCTTAATATATCGACATGATGAAAATTCACTGTTGCCCTCTTTCTCAGAATTGCTGCATATTTTTTCCTTTCCTTTGTTCTTTAATGGATAAGTGCTGGCTGTCTCGTCGGTTTTTGTCGGTTTGTTGTTGTTTTTTCCTGTTCGTTGTCTTTCAGTAATATGCAAAGTTTGTGTCTATGTATACCAAAAACTTTGCATGAATAAAATAATAATAAAAAAACAAGACAGGACTGGCAGGAAAGCACCAATTAAGGCTTTTTTTAAAATCTAGCGTCAAAAGGGAGAAATTCAAATCAAATTACAGCGAAAGAAAGTGAAAAACTAAGCAATGGCAAAAAAAAAAATATCACAACCAGAATGAAAAAATCAAGAAAAGCAAATGAACGAAGCAAAAAATAAACAGAGGAATATTCTAGTTAAAAAATAACTTAAAAAATAACTGAAAAAACTGAGATAATGTGACACAGGTGGAAAGAAAGAAGGGTGGGGATCACAATCACAATGGTAGGAAAACAAAAGGGCAGAACGTGAAGTGAACTCAAGTGAGAAGAGAGACGTGACCAACAAAGACAAAGGTTCAAACCTTTAAAGTTTCTTTTCTTGCATTTCTGAAAGAATTAGCAATTTTCAAAACTTTCAGTTATAACTCAGAATTGAGGCACCATCATGTCTCTTTGAACCAGACTTGATTCCTTCACTTTGGTTTCACTTTCATCCTCAAACCACAACCAAACCCTGGCATCTGTTGTCTTCCTGCCAACGAGCAATAAAAGCTTTTATACCTCAGTGTATTCAGGGCTGTGTAATGATGTTGAGTTGTGTTAATGTGCTTGTAAGTGGTTTGTGGTCAGATTAAGTCTTCAATGCTCAACAAACTGTGGCTTTCTTAGTAAGACTCTTCAGACTCTTAGGCCCAATTCCAATTCCTTTCTTAACCCTCAATCTTAGTAGCCCTCAAAACCAAGTGTTAAGGTCTATCTTGTGACTTAGAAATGGGACACCCCTTAAATGCAAATGAAATTATTGTGGACTGTCTGTCAGTTATTTCTTTGGTTAGCGTTATCAAAAAAATATCTGTATAAATAACACAACCACGGACATATTCAGCTGTCACAGCATACCATAGTTTATTGAAAGGTAAACACCAGCTATAACTATCGTTACATAACTCTGCGGCTACAGGAGATGACATTAGCCCGGTCATCTTATACCATTATCGGCACAAGCATGTTATTTAGGCTGTTATCTTGATAAACAATTACATTACCACGGAGAAAAATGACCATTTTGTAACGTTAACTAACTTGAACGATAGCAACATGGCTTATCCGCTTCGGACGCTATTGACAAAATATTGTAAAATAAAAATAAATGTTATGCAACAACGAGGTAAATAATTCATAAAATGTGTCTAAACTAAGATAATACAATGGTTTTCGTAATATTTGTATCTCCATTAACAAAGAAAATACTATATTTGTAGCTCGCCTTCTCTGCCGCTTTGGATGCCATGTTTATTTACTGAAAATACGCAATTCATTCTGGATGTTCCTTAGTCCCAAGGGTGGTGTCGGAGAATCTCAGTATTGAGGGAGATACAGCCTCAGTCTTACCCCTCAACCTTAACATTCTGAGAATCGGGACAGCACTTACACTTCACGGGAGTGCGCATTTTGAGATTGAGGGTTATGACAGGAATTGGAATTCACCCTTAAACCTTGTTTTGTTGAAAAAATGTCTGAATCATAAACATTTGAGTTGCTTGTGGTTAGATTCTTGCTAGAGTTGAGTAAGTGATATAAGTTTTGTAAAGTCTCAGTAGCGTCCTGATGAAAACACCTGAAACTTGTGAAAACTCCACCTGGATCCTTCCAGGTTCATCGGTGTCACTTCCTGAGTCTCTAAACCTTCCTCTGGGCCCTTTCACTCCACCGTCTCCCCTCAGCCCCGAGATAAACCCTCCTAAGCTCAGCGCTCACTGTGAGCTTTTGTTTAATATCCACACGTGTGAACAGTGAAACAGTCTGCAGATAAATATCCCTGAGCTCTCCGCGGCCGAGCTTTAGATTAGCTCCCAGCGAAGGAAGACAAGTGTGAAAAGCTTTTGTTTTGTCAGGGAGGACGAGGCGAAAACATCACTGTCTCTTT